>KV441724.1:657032-906239 GCA_001644525.1 Phaeosphaeriaceae sp. SRC1lsM3a
TTGTTAAATATTAATAATAGTGTAGGTAGTAATCTATATTACTAGATATAAATATCTGCGCTATTTACCTTAATATTAATTAAGTCTATTTAAATATTAAATGTACTTGCTTGAATAGTATTACTCTTTTTCGTATATCTACTCTCTACTTCCTGCATAGTCTACTATTCTGCGACGGCAAGTGACCTAATAACATCTCGCTCATTTCCCAGTCTTCAGAACCCACTGCGTTCTGCGCGTAGAATACGCCTTCTGGATCCCACTTCTGCTTTAATGCGTATAAGCGCCCATAATTCGCTCCGTGGAAGCTCTGCTGCCAATCTGGCTCAATGTAGTCTGACTCCGACATGTACGTCCCCGATCCTGGCGTCAACTTCCTCCACCGTGAGTTCCACTCGTACGTCAGGTTGCGCGATAGCTGCGTCACGTACTCGGTGCTGTTTGCCGGGTCCCAGGTTACAAACATGAGCGCGAACATGAGTACCTTACGCCACGCTGGGTTTACGGCGTTATCAATGGAAGTGGAGCCGGGTGGATTACGAATATTGAACATTATGAGGTTTGCGCCTTCGTCAAACACCTCTCTGAGGGAATCGAAGCTAGCAGCTCGTGTCGAATCGTCCAGCAGATTCTCTCGCGGGAAGAAACGTGAAGCTTGCCGCATCGTCCATGTCCATGCCTCCTGTGGGAACCCATCTGCCCAGGCATCAGAGAAGTTGTCGTATTCTTGGATGATAGGATTGAAAGGCACACCGAGTGTTTTCCACTTCGCAACGAGCGGCGCGAGACTGGCACGAAAGTCGGCTTCGGACGTATTTGGTGCGACCCACGAGGTCATATCGTGGAAAATCTCGCCATTGACATGCCGGATGCGATAATATGCGTAATATCCCAAGCTAGCGTAGTAGTCAAAGTTGTTAATATACGCTCGCTGCGCAGCCCAGAATTTGTCTTGCGTGAAGTTGCCACTGGTTGTCATGTTGTAGCGCATTGTAGTGACTTTTATCTGCGGGAAGGCCTTGATCGTCATTGACGTTACAATACCATATGTGGATCCTCCACCACCACGGATTGCCCAAAAGAGATCTGTATTGGTTTCAGCATCTGCGACAACGAAGCGTCCATCTGCCGTAACGACTTGGATGGATAAGACGTGATCAGCCGCCATGCCCCATATCGACGTAAGCGGAGAGTGGCCGCCACCTTGAATGTAGCCGCCAACAAATCCCACGGTCTGAATGGACACTGTCAGCTTTCTGGACCACTTCTCCCGGTTTCGGAAGCTATACTTTTCCCTCCCCTCCCACAAGCGTGATTCCATACCTCTTCGCTAACGCATACGCTTCAAACACCTGCATCCCAGCCGCAAGCTTTACAGCCTTCCCCGTGTAGCCACCTCCCTCATATCTGTCTATATACTCCGCATCCTTCAGGTAATGAGTCCATACACTCAACGCCCCTTTGCCGACCGACTTCCCTCCAAAGTCGTGCCCTGTATTCTTGATCACCAACCGAACATTGTGGGTTCGAGCGAACAAAACCGCTAGCTGTATCTGCGCTACATTTGTGGCATTCACAACGTACTCAGGGAATCCGCCCACAGTGCAGGTTTTGTTGTTGCCGAGAAATGAGGCACTGAAGGCGGGTGGCATACATGTCATACCTTGAAAGAGAATAGAACGGATGGCCGTGGGGTCAGAGATGCGTAAGGTAGAGTTATTCCAGGTGTTTGTTAAGGACTGGCATTTTGATGAGATGGCGGTGGCATTACTGTAGCAGATTGAGGCTTCCGGGGTCGCTTTTATAAGCGTGCCGTTCAGTTCTGAGTTGAGTTCTTGCCATTGATGGTCTGTCGGCCAGTCGGGGTCCGTGGGATATGTTTTGCACTTTTTCTCCCCATGGTGGATGGTACTCAATCGGTCATTGGTGACAAAATTCTTCTCGAAGTTGAAGAGACCAGTGCGAGGCAACGGCTCGCGTACTGTTCCAGGCTGTCCTATCACCCCGGCCACACGCTGCAGGGCGATGATCGTTTGCGCAATTATCGAAGCTTTCATTTCAAACGAACTGTAACAGAAAGTCTCGTGAAGTGAGTCCGGAAATGGCTCGCTGGCTACGCATTATTATATGCAGCCCTACCTATGGGGGAAAAGGAGGCGGGGTAATGTTTTACAATCTACAACGTCTGGAGAAATGTCTAGGATCAGATACTCAGATCTATGGCGAGCGATGTCGAATTTCTACCGATTGAAACTGCCTGTGCAAAGCTGTAGTACGGCTGCAGCCAGAATCGTTGTTAATCGGTACGGGCCGGAGTACATCTTATGGGATAAATCACATCTTGGCAATGGGTGATTCCGAATACGAGCTCGTCGGTGTGCGGGCACGAATGATATGAGCCTGAGGTCGGCGACTTTGACGTGCCCAGCCGGCCTCCAATTCTTGTGCTTGGCATTTCGTCGAGTTTCGAGGCCTCGGTAGGTCTGATATTACCTAGAAATTGCGCGAAAAGCTCTCGGAAACTGGGGGTGGCAGATGCTCCTGCAGCACGAAGCTTGATTCGAATGACTAACGAGTACTAACTCGAACCACCTGAACTATTTCAAGTCTTGGTGACTGTGAGGGTTGTACATAAACTGCGGTATACAGTATTTCTCTTTACTCGAACGTGGAAGGTAGCATCATCCTTGTGAAAGTTTCAGACATAATTTCGCCCCGAAAGAATACGTTCTTGAAACCGTTCATGATGTAGCAATTCTGCTCGAAGCAATGTGAAGTCACTATCCTTAAGCTTGTCGATTCTGTGTTGTACTCATAGACGATCTCCAGGACGTGAATCTCAAACGCAAAGCTTGGTAGACTAGAAAATAATCAAACTTACCTTGCTTAAAGACGAAGTACTGTATGTAGGTAAATGAATGATACGCAGACTATCCTTGACCATATGCTCCGTCAATGTCTACTATGCTATGACACAAAGTTACAATCTCTTGCTCTATGTCGTAAACCCTGCGGCCGATAGTCCTATAGAACAAAGTCTCAGCACTTTGACTTACTACTTTACTGGAATTACACAACGAGCTGAACGAACATGGCCGGGAAATGCTAGTTATAAGGTCATGTAGCTTGATAGAGGTCGCTGAGAATTATAACATAACCTACCGATATAGAAAGCCCAATAACACGGAAGTCCTTATGTACATCTTTGTACAACGATATCGCTTGTAGGTGAATACTTAGATAAGCATTTGCCGGAAAAATACAATAAAAACGAAACTGCAAAAGGGAGGGAGCGCGTAGAGCGTCTTTGCACTTTGTCCTACCAAAATTGTCGTAGGACACTCGATATCGTTACTCAATTGCAACACACATTATTATCATCTTCATAAGCCATGAATTTGTACTAAAGACTTTGCCAGCTAATATACTCTGCTTTATCATTCCAGGGGCGATAATTAAAGCTGCGCATGTGCTTAGTTACAAGGGCACTCTTCTACCTTCGAGATTCATACTAGCAGAATGAACTGTATGCGCCATGGCAGCATATCGTTTAATCATATACTACTCTACCTCTGGAAACTCATATAGACGTCGCCAAATAGTTTATGTCTTCAGAGCTTGGCAGATTGACCTGTACGACTTGAGCTTCAGTGCTTCGAGTCGGGGGATAGGCTGATTGTTGCTGGAAAGACCTTCACTAACAAGCTCCTCCAAGAGAGGACGTCGCTGCACCAAAAAATCTCGTCTAAAGTACCGTCTCCTGATGGGAAGTAAACGTACTATCCAAAAGTCTTTCTCCAATTTCAAAGCTTTCATTAACGCCAATGTTGAGCCTGTCAAAATGTTGCTTTATGAGTTCGAGAGAGTACCTTCAGGAGCCACGATGGAACTTGATTGTTTTTTAGTATTATGATAAAAAGCGGCAGCGAGCGCATACCGCAAACATAATCTTCCAGTGAGATACAAGAATTGTACCCTTACTTGGCTATCTGCCTTGTAAGTATGTCGAATCGACTCGAACGTGCGTACGCATCGTGTTCTCTGGAATTTCACAACGCAGCCCGCCGCATCCCTATCCCATAGCTTGGAGTGAGTAGACAGGTATATACTTTTCGGTTCTTTCTTACATTAGGATAGCACATAACTTCGACAAGTTCGCCAAAAAAAAAAAACACCATGATATAGCAAAGTGCCTCTCTAATCGATCTTAAAGGTGCGCAGCAGACGAGTGATGGTGGGTAGCACTGCACAATTTGCGCTTACTTGACCACTGCAACCACAAGACCTTGAAGTTCAATTGGAATTGCAGTTGCATGAACAAATCATGTCTATACAAGTCATGCTGATATTCAGCTATATCGATCAAAGACGTAGAATAAGATCAAAACCACCACTGTCAGGCACCCCGAGAGCCGCGACATCAGAAACACAAACGCACCTTCCACGGCTAGTTCGCTACGACCAAAGTCTGAATCAGCCACAAGTGGTGTTCGTTCGCGATAAAGATTATCCACTATTATGACGACAATCATAATGATATACAACAGACTCCGTCTCATTTCAGTCCCGCTTCACCTCATAAACCCTTACGCCCAGCAACGTTCTCACTGCCCAGCTATGGCCTGCCGTCCAAATTGGTCCTGCCCTCCAAAGCGGTAGCACGTCATCACGCGCTCTCCTTCGTTTCATAACAGCCTCTTCCCACTCTCCCTGCTGAAAGCGCTCAACGTCTTCTCTGCTGACTGTGTGCGTCTTTGTACTCGCCGACATCGCCCAGAACCCGACTACGTGTCCTTGATCAATCTTTTCTTTTAAACACCCCTTTGCCTTCTTCTCAGCATTCAACAACGCCAAAAGTTCTCCGCACTTATAATCATTTTTCTCTTTCGCTAATTCAACATCCCTCAGTTGCGTCCGGTGTTTGACTACCGGGATATGCTCGATATTGATTGGTGACAGCAATGATGGAAAAGACGCATACATGAGGCGTAAAGAGAAGCTGAGGAGGATGGCGATAGGCATGTCAAGGCCGAGCCTAAGAGATGCTCGGAGACTGGAGAGAATTGTGAGGCGTGGGGAATTGGTGGGTGTGGAGAAGAAGAGGAGGTGGCGTTGGAAGGCTGTGTATGAAGTTCGAGACATTATTGGAAGTTGTTTGGGGATCCGGAGATAAGGAAGGATGACAGTGGCCTGTTCTTATTCTAATACATGGTGTTCAATTGCAGGAAGGAAGTCTTGACGTCACTAGCTACTTATGAACATGATGTAACAATTGACCACGTGTGAAGTCCAAGTACTAACGGGAACCGGTAAACGGTTAACGCAGCATCATGAACTGTGGTTCTGCTTGTTGTGTAATGCTGGCTCAAGCCTACTGTATTTCTCCCAACCCTTAATTCCCATGTCTCGACATCCCATGTCTCGACTTCCCCACACATTTCGCCGCACCACAATAACATATCTTCAGCGTATCGCGTCCGTAATAGTCCGGTCCATAGTCGACAGTTAACTCCACTCCAGCGGGAATAGTTTTGAGGGCCATCACCGCCATGACCCGTACATCACCCACACGACACAACTGGAACCTAGTATAAGCTGTGCACGAATGATCTGCCCAAGGGGACACCACAATTAGCAAGTTACTTCAAAGTGGTGGGTGAGGGTTGCAGGGAAAAGGCGGGCCAGTGGCCATGCTTTCCCACTACTCAAATGTAAGTAGAGATGCAACTTACTGGAGAACTGTCAGCTGATTTGTCACAAACGTATTATGCGTAGCGGTTACTTACCTGATGAATCTTGTCCAATTCCCCTTTCGAGCCCCATCAATCCAAACATCCACTTCTCCTGCATCTTCGGTCGTCGGAGATGGATTTCTCGTCCGCCGCGGCGTGCGTGATTGCTCGTTAACAGAATACGACCCAATATCCGACATGCACGGACTGAGCGGTGGAGTTAATGGCGCGCTAACAGGCATCTGCATGACATAGTCTGTCTCGATATCGGTATCGCTGGAGATGACTTCACCAGCGTACCAGCCAAGCACATCTCCTTTCTTGAAGCTGGATTTCGTGTAAACACCCAGGCCCCGATTCTCAGTTTCACGCAAATCGAAATGGTCCTGCCAATGTGCTGTTCCAGCCTGCCAACCTTTGAGCGAGTGTTCACACCAGGGGTCGTTGCAGGCTACGTTATAGAAACATGTATTACCAATACATTCGTCTTCTAGGCGATCGGTTGACAGTAGCAAATCACTTGCTGATTTGGGTGGCCATGGCGAACCGGCTGGGAGGGCAAATGGGCGCTCGTCGCAGGCGAATTTGGTGGGACTGAAGATGTATGCATTGATTTGTATGACTGGAAGGCGATCGAGACCAAGTGCAAGTTGGGCGAGGCCTTTGCGAGACGTGTACCAGAAATATTTGCTGGATGATCTTAGAGTGCGTGGCGACGTCGTGGAGTTGCCGTAGGACCGTTTGTTAACACGGTCTGGTATTCCTGTTCTCTGGTGGGATCGAAGACGCAAGGTCCTGGAACACATCATGACAAGTTCGATGGCTTTGCTGGTCCAGGGAGGACAGTTTGAAAGATGGCAGTATGGCAATGATAAGAAAATTTCTTAGAACGCGCTGGTAGGATCATGTGTATATCACGAGCGAGACGGTGCTTGCGCTTGACACAATCGCTTTGTGCTGTACATCGAACAAAGACGGACGACTGCAAGTCACGGATATCAAAGCACAACGAAAGGAAGTTTAAGCACATTGTGTCAAGCACAATGCCTTTGGAAGCATGCAATATTACAGATTTTGTACAGTACTGACATGAACTAGTCGTTAAGCTTACCATAAAAGGGTATGCCGATGGCTTGTAGAAGCAGTCGAGCGTCTTTGTTGCTCGTTGCATCTGTCTGGATTATGATATGACAACCGGGTATCATTTTAGGAGGATAGCTAGGTGCTGTTAGCGACATTGCAAGACGGGAGTTGCAGGACAGGGCTAACGTACGCATCATAATTGACCTCGATCTCGGGAAACAAGGCCAATTGATCTGGCGTTAGTCCAAGAGCGATGTTGCCATGGCCATCGCCGGACGAGCCTGGTACGCCCTTCCACTCCTTAATCTTGGGCAGGACGACGTCGATGAGCTTGGCAAGGAAGTCAAGAGCATCGTCGTGCTCCATCGTGGCTGTGGCGGAGACAAATCGGCCTTCACGCAGGCCCCAACTAACGACATTGTGGCGTGCCTTGTGCGACTCGGCGCGCACATTGGTGATGGCCTGCAGAATCATGCCGGCGACATGCAGGTGGGCACTGTTCTCCTGGGCTTCGGGCGTCATAGAGTGCACGACAACCTTTGTGATTTTGGGTATGTTGCGGAAGGTGCGAGGCTCGTTGAGCAGGCGCAGCACCTCGCCCTTGCCTCGCGGGCCGCGCAAGGGCCGGTTCTTGAAGTAGGGCGAGGCGCCGGTCCATTCGCGCAGACGCTGCTCGTTCTTAGGGGCGCGGTAACCCGGGGGATAGTGTTGGTAGGTGAGGGCGAGCAGGTCCGAGGCGATGGTGCTCTGGTACGTCTGCTCAAGGCGTGGCAGGCTGAAGGGGCCTGGCTGGAAGAGTCGCGACGCGGGATCTGAGGCGGGCGGCGGCTGGTGGGGATGGAGAGGTCCGCGGTAGTACTTGGGTGAGCGGTACTGATATCTGCTGGGCGGCAGCTCCTTTTTGCCTCGTCTGCGCAGTCTGCTGCGCGCCACGGGGTCATATGCCTTGACGACATCGGCGGACGGAGGTGGTATTTGGAAGGACGATGCAGGCTCGATATCGGCCATGGCTGCGGACGCGGTCGAGGCATTGCGGTGGTGGCATAGAGGGCGGGCAGCGCATGTTCTGCCCAGAACAGCCGCAGCCGTCCGGACGGGCAGCTCTCGCAGCGCCATTGACTGTGGTGTGGTGGAGATGTACGTGCGTGTAGACTTTACTCGTGTGAACTGAGAGGTGGAGGTCACTTTTTGATGTCTTGGCGAACCCTGAGATTCGAGCCAATGGGAGACGGGGCCACTCGCCCGCACCTCCCCTCGCTCCTGCTCACTACCACTTGATGCATGCATTGCGCGCGCGCAGTTGCGGCTGAAGCAGCGCGTCGACTAGCACCCTGCCCATTCACTCCATTTGCTTCGTCTGCTGAGCGCTGCGACCCGTGACCCCACCACTCCTGTTGCTCGCCTGCACCTGCCTCGCCCCAGCCCGCGACAAACACCCCACCTCCGATCAACACCGCAGCGCTCAAGGCCGCCCTCCTGTATGGATACTCCGCCGCCATGAAGAGCTCTGGCGTCTCGCGCTTCCTCAGCCGTCGTGACAAGCACCATGAGAAGCGCCCGTCCAAGTCAACCACCGGTAAAGTATGCTTGCCTGCCTCCGCATCCTGCACTTCCCTGATGCCGCTGCTGCACCACGCTTCGCACCAGCGACTACGGCGAGCCCATCGCCGGCGCTCGCAGAGCCTGGACACTCTGTACCACAAGCTCCCATCAGCCCTACGAGCTTCGGTTGAGGACAGCTTTTCATTCATTCAGCGAAACACTCCTAGTCTCTCATCTCTTACTTCTGCTGTCGCCCAACACTCCCCGCAACGCCTGTCTGACCAATTCTCTTCACAGTCGCGGCTATCGAACCACGTCTCCCCAGACCTGTACACCATCTTCACCAACGATGACACATCGCCTACGCCGGACAAGGACGTCGAGAAGAAGGTGCGTCGCTCGCGGACCACACTTCACCCGCCCCCTGGTTGACCTTATTTAGGTCAAGATGCTCCTTACCCGCCTCCACGGCGCGGGAATAACGCGCATGAAAGAAGAACAAGCCCACCACGCCCTGACCTGGTACTCGGACGATCTGGACAAAGCTTACGACCTTCTTGTCCTGGCCAACGAATCTCTCGAAGGGGAGTTGAAGGACTACAATCTAGATATTCCCATGTTGGGCGCCGTCAACAGAAACATGACAACATGTTACCTGGACGCCTTGCTCTTCGCCATGTTTGCCCGTCTGGACAGTTTTGAGGCTATGTTGTACGACAATTTTGACGACGAACCAAGAAAGAAGCTTGCTGCCGTCCTACGTCTATGGGTGAACCTCTTGCGCACAGGTCAGCTCATCAGGACTGACCTCACTAAACACCTGCAAGACGCACTGGCAAAGTGTGGATGGGAGGAAGCTGCCGAGATCTGCCAGCAGGACGCATCAGAGGCTTTCACATTCATCACAGGCGCACTTGAGCTGCCACTGCTCACTTTGAAAATGGATATATACCACACCGGGCGCGAAGACAAGGAGGACGATCACAAGTTTGTCAACGAGCGTCTGCTCGAAGTCGCGATTCCAGAGCAGGAGGGCGACAGTGTCATCACGCTCGAGGACTGTCTTGAAACTTACTTCAATAACCGCATCGAAGTGAAGCGCTACTTGCAAAGGCAGAACACAATCGCCTCCATGAAATCACAAGACGAGTCTTGGATTGAAAAAGATCCTGAAAAGATCGAGACTATACACATTGAGGCCGTAGAGCTGTCAGGGCCAGAATCGCCAATGGTCGCAACCCCTACAGCACTGGAGCCTGCCACACCTTCGACACCAACCAGACCCTTGTTGGATGGCCGGCGACGTGCGGATAGCATCTTCAGCCAAAGGCTAGCACGGAAATCTCCCGATGCTTGGAAATTCGACGAGAAGAAGCATTTGCAAGAAATGCTAGACAACAGCTCGGGCGGTCGACCACGGTCAGCCTCTCTCCTTAGAAAGGAGATCCTCATGCCAGCGTGGCAATTTTTCAGTCTCATACGTAAGTAACTCGAACTGTGCAGTGTTCAACTCTGATTCTCGTGTAGCATGGTACACGGATAATGTTCCCAAGAGTGATGCCCAAGTAGCTGCGCATTTCTCCATTAAGCGACCTGTCCTCGGTATCTGTCTCAAGCGGTATACGATGCTTCCAAACGGAAGCCCCAAGCGTCTGGAGACGTTCATTGATATACCCTTGGAAATTGGCCTTCCGCATTTCATCTCCGATGAACGTATGCAAGAGGAGGGCCCCTTGTTTGGCAATTTCAAGCTGGTACTACAATCCGTGGTATGCCATCGTGGTGCTTCTGTCGACTCTGGCCACTACGTAGCCTTGGTCCGCGGCAACACACACGAACGACCTGGAACATCTTCTTCAAGCGAGGATCAGAACATGGCAGCGTGGTTACGCTTCGATGATCTATCCAATCCCCGTGTGACCGAGGTGGATATCAAGAAGGCGCTACGCGAAGAGTCACCATATCTTCTCTTCTACCAAGTCCAACCGATAGACGAAGAGCTGGCGATGAGAGGGGATCCTCCAGCATATCAAGACGCGTCAAGTGGGATTCCATCTGTGGATCCGTCTAAAGAAACGCTCTCTTCCACCGTCGCTACAGAAGGGAGCGGGGACTCAGAAAAGGTCGCCAAGAACGAAGTAAATACAGCGTCGAGCCATTCGGAGGACCCTGTTGGTCGCATCAGCTTCTCAAGTAACCGGAGAAGTAGTGTTGCCAACGAAGATAACGAAGGCAGTCTTCGAAGCGCATCACGGGGTCGTACAGAGCCACCCACACCGGACGACCAAAAGCCAGGCTTCCTGTCTGTTTCCCGCCGGGGCTCGCGCATTTGGCCAGGAGGCAATAAAAGTCGACCGAGTAGCCCCAGTGGCGAGAACCGGCTATCGATTACTCTTTCGAGGCTTACTGGTCGTGGTAGCAAGGATAAGCTCAACATGTCGGAGAGCGATCCTGTCATTGTTGTTGACGAAGTGCAAACGGCAGAGAGCAATCAGAACATACATAGCCCTACTTTGGAGAAGAAGGATGCTGGTCTTTCGCGCAGCAAGAGCAAGAAGGAGAAAAAGGAAAGGTTCCGAAGCAAGAGCAGAGACCCTCTTGAGAGCGGAGAGAAGGGCAAGCACAAGGAGAAGAAGCGGCCAGATCGCGATTGCGCAGTGATGTGACGCAGCTCTCCTTGACTGTACATATGTTGTTGATGTTTCATGGTTGTTGTTCATGGCACATCGTTGGGCTCTGTCGAAGTAGGTGGTTTGGTAGCATTGGTTTAGCGAGGCGTTGTAGGTACATAGGGTGGTGGTTTGTGAGACCCGATATTGCTTGCGGGAATTTTCGGGGTAGATATCAAGATAGACATGATACCCAGCTTCACAGTAGCAAAGTGTGGCTGCACACAACTCGCAATGATGGAGGAAACGTCCACTCGCACTTGAAATGTGGTCAGAGAAGAGAGTGGATGGCCCTAGAACCCATGGAAGCCGCTTACGGCGTAGTGAGTTGTGCCCCTGTGCGGCTCGGAGGAGTGCCCAGTGGCCTTTCAGTAGCTCTCGCCAAGAGCCTCGCACCCAGTGCCACCAAACTTCGGGCGCACACCACTCTCCAGTTCTTACATCTCTCAACCTCTCGACCGTTGTCACAGCGCAGATACTGCTACTCACATCTTCAGCCTCTCGTCGTCTTACGCACGGAAATCTTTCCAAACCGTCACCATGGCCATCAGCCCGCAAATGTACGTCGCTCGGCGCATGAGCAATTGCCAACAAAATGCTAACGGAAATGTGCAGCTCCAACCTGGTCCTCATCTTGTAGGCTCCATCCTAAGCCAACCGCCCGAGATTGGCTACTAATGCGCCATGTAGGGGATTCATGCAAATCTCGAAGAAGATACCTTTCGATGACCCCAACGTCCTGAACGGCGTGCGCGCGCTCTACATCGTCTCTAACATCATCATTGCCGGCATCTATTTCTATGTCCAGCAGCAAATCAACAAGAAGAATGGTAAGCCTATGCTCTCGCCACATCCGCTCGTCCACGATAAAGACCGCCGGGCCTCTCTCACGCGACCCGTTCGCTGACACAAATAATCAGACATGACTGTCGTCAAGTACGTCGAGCCGGCTCCCATGGGCTCTGGCGAAGAGCCCAAGTTTGTTGCCACTACGGTCAAGGCCTACGATCTCCAGAAGCTCCGCGAGCTATACAAGGCGCAACTCATGGGTGTCGGCATGATGGCGGTCATGCACCTCTACTTCAAGTACACGAACCCGCTCCTGATCCAGTCTATCATCCCTCTCAAGGGCGCTTTCGAGGGCAACCTTGTCAAGGTCCACCTTCTGGGACAATCTGCGACGGGCGAGTTGGCGCGACCATGGAAGGCGGCTGGTGGCATGATGGGAGCCATGTCTGGCGGCGAGATTAAGACGGATAAGAAGAGCATTGAGGCGGCGGAGCGTGCTGGTCGTGGTGGTGTCAAGGACGAGTAGGTTTGTCCGGTGGACAGCCACTTCTTGCTCCGGATAAGGCACGGTAACACCACCATTTGGACATATCGGTCCTTGGACCGCTCGTATTAGAGGAAAAGCATTCGCGTACTTGCTGCTAGCATAGCATGAAGACAAATCATTAATTTCAAGCAGACCGTACACGTTCTTCAAAGTGAGCCTGTGGCTGCGATGTCCTTGGATCGGTATGGGGGAAACACTTCTCTCTGCTGCTGCCTGATGACTTGACTATTTATTCTTTCTGTCTCCTAGTCTGTTGCCCTCACTGTAAGCCTTGAGACTCGGGCTGTTGACGATATTCCACATGCACAATCATCATTGCAATGCGTACTGCGCCACGATCCTGCCAGCCTGCCGCCCTTTCACAGCCCTTTCCATGGTTTATTACAGCATCAGTCCACTTTTACCCATAATGATTGTGGCATCATTCGATGCCCTTGATCTTACACTACAAATAAAGCTAGGGTGCACACTATCTCAAGTTTTCTCCCTAAACGGAAAATCTAGAAGCCAACGAGTACTGTATTTCCCACATGTGTTCATCAAATCCTGCCAGCGACCGCTTTCTAGCCCGATTGCACGCACAATCCAAGTTCAAGCAACGTTCGCACGACACTCATAGTCATGTGCATCTGCCGGAGCTCAACACGCGACTCAATCTCAACCTTCCAGCCGCCTCCTCGCATGCCGTAGAAACAAGCGAAGACGTTTTCTCCGCAAACCCAGACAGTGAGAATATGAAAGACATAAGAGCTGTGTATATCGGCAACTCTATGCTCGAACGCCTCAAGACCACCGGCAGGCACACCCAGCTAGCTGCATTGGACACTGCTTTCAATGCCGGCTGCGGGGGTGACACGAATGAGAACGCCACATATCGGCTACACCAAGGGTTGTATGCAATGCTCAAATCAGCGCAAGAAGAGGAAGACAATAAATGCGAGGTTCAAGTATGGATCTTGGCTAGCGGCACCAATAATTTGCATCCGAAGCGTGGCTTTCGCGCTGCCGATGTAGAGAGTTGGAAGGTTTTGGTCGAGGCTTGTTTGGATATTGCGCCGAGGAGTATAGTTCTGGCTTGCGATGTCTTTTATCGGAAAGATATTGAGGATGATTTGGTGGATGACGGGAATAATATGTTGAGGAAAGTGATCGAGAGGTTGAATGCTGAAGATCGCAAGAGCACAGGGGATGATGAAGAACCAGGTGAGGAGCGCGTGAAATGGATCGAAGTGAGACATCTGATCGACGACAACATGCTCGATGATCATGTTCATCTCAATGAGAGAGGATATGAGATGTGGGATCGGGTGCTGTAGCCATATGTTGCTGAGGCGCTAGAGATCAAGGTGCAGATGGACAGCAAGAGAAAGCCATGAATATAGTTGGATCCCAAATGGAATCTGCACGGAAAATCAAGTAAAATCGTATGCGCCATAGAGATGCAGGGCCCCCTCTGTAACCTCCCTTCTCTTGACCCAAAAACACCAAACGCCTTGCAAATGCCATCCTAATAGCCATGTCTTCTTCGCCCACTCATGCACCGCATGCATGCATATGCCCTATACTGTGCCAGCCTTCCTCTTCTCGATCTCATCTTTCAACTGCACCAAATCCTGCTCCGTCGCCTCAAACTCCAGCCCCTGCTTAACCCACTGTTCCGCCTCGTCCAACCTCCCCATCTCCAGCAAACACTTGCCTCGTCTCCACCACCCCTTCGCATTTCCCACCTTCTTCATCTCCACGCTCGCCTCGGCATCCACGGCACCTTCTGCCCAATTCTGCTGTGCCATATTCGCTTGCGCCCTGTTGCTCAACAATCCCGACACCTCCTCGCGCACTAGGCCTGAGGGCTCCCATGACGGCCGTCCCAGCGCCATTTCGATTGCGAGGCCATACAGTTTGACCGCTTGGCCGTGATTGCCTTTGCGGAACTCGGCATTACCCGACTCGCGCAGCTTGCCGATTTGCGCGGAGCGCTTTGGGTTCACGGGGACGGGGGGTGGAGGGGTGCCGGTCGGGGTTTCGACGTTGAGGAGCGATCTGTGTAGGGCGTTGAGGGCAGCGAGCTCGTTGTTGAGGGCGTTGCCGGCTGTGTGGTCTGCGGAGATTGATTTGGTGGTTGGGTCCATGGAGAGGGGGAGGAGTGTAAAAGTATCTGGTGACTCCATGGTGGTTGTCGCGAATTGCAGGAAGTGGAGTCAAGTATGTGCAGTTGCAAGCTTTTGAAGAAGAATATAGAAGATTGTGGGGTTGAAGTTGTCGCAGCTTGAAGAGTGATATATGAGGACACTTGGAGCTAACGTAAATCACTTTATCGATAAGCGTCTGCCATGAACCCCTGTGCGGTACGGTACCATTACTTCGCAACGGCAGTGGCACCAGGATTCGAGAAACATTTCATCGCAGTCATGGCACTTGCATGGTACTCACCATGATAATATGCTATGACATGGGCTGGGACACAGCATAATGGCCGATCGAGTGCCGGACAACATTGCTTCTATGCAGCAAGCAGTGACAAGTACCACATTTCCACGCACTGAGTAGTGATATTTCACGCACGGCAATCATGAATCGGGGCCCATGTGCTAAAGGGCGAAAAATATTATAGGCAGAAGGGATGTAAGTCGATCAAGAACAGCATCGAAAGGACCGCACTACCGCAGTGCTTGTTAGACCGTGCTTGGGGCGTATCAGGCTCAGCTCCCACGATGGTGAATGTGCCACACACGCTCATGAAGCACTGTCGCTCCACGGTATCTCGTATTACACTAAACTATTTAGAAGGTCGCTGTCTTCTTGTGTTGAAGAGGAGATTGGTGTCGACGGTGGTTCATGGCCGAGGAGAGCGAGCTTGTGCACGAAGGTTTCGTTGGTGTGTTGAAAAAGCTTGTTGTCTTGCAGTAGCGCAGACACCTGTGCGCGCAAGTGTTGGTTTTCCTTGTGTAGCTGAGCTGCGTCCTGTAGCATGTGTTCCTGGTCCATGGATGCTGATATATGACCACCATGGATCTGTGGCGGTGATGTGGGAAGCGTAGGCAAGCCAACAGACGGAGGCTCTTGATCGAAGCCATATCGCACAACAGGCACTTGACGCTTCTGCTGCATCAGCTCGAACAGATAATTGAGCCTGATACCGTCCTTCACAGCCTGAGGCGTCTGCTCAGAAGAAGCAGCCGTGACAAGAGGCGCGCCAGAGCGGATGATCTCGATTCGCGGTTCAATGACCAAGGTGATGAAGCCCCGAAGACGCTTTGTGATGATGACGTGCCAAGCGTCATACATCGAACTTTCAGTAGGCTTGAGGCGAACCGCCATTCGAGAGAGCTCGCGCAGCTTGGAGTATATGCCCGCCAGGACATCACTGTAAGACTGTCCTTCTGCGTCCGTAACCTGGACCATAGTAGCGATGTGAGAGAACGACGTCTTCACGAGACTCGCAAAGTGTTTGAGGAAACTGTGCACAGTACTACGCTGCAATCCCAAGCGATCACAGATCGAGTCCAGAACAACCAGGTTGCAACCATGGCTAGTGTCGAGAGGTGTGGAGGACTCGTAGAGATATTGGCTGAATGCGACCCAGCCGCGCATGTCGACAGAATCGATGAGATCGTACTATGTCCCCGCATTATCTGGGAGCTCGACGACCTCGTGGTAGAGCATCCAGACAAGAAAGTTAGAGAGCTGTGACGCGTTAAGAGAGTCCACGAAGGCCTTTGTGAGCCGAGAGATTTTCAGGGATGGCTTTGATGGAGTAGACCGAGACGGAGGGGTGAGCATATCAGAGGCGGGCTCGCGACTATGATATTTGCTGAAGAAGCGTCGGAGGCCGATGGAAGTAGTCTTGCTTGAGCGTGGTGTGGAGTAGCCTACTGGAAGCGGTGTTGTAGGTCTCGAGCTCGAGATTGCCGTTATAGATGTAGGCGACGGGTTGACTCGACCAGACAATTGAGATGTCTCGAGATTTGCGGTCAGCTTGTTCGGTTGCGACATTTCTGCTTCGTCTGTTTCAGGGTGAGTTGACTCAGTCGAAGTATGAGGTGTGCGTTACACGATTGTGGCCCTTGATACAGAGGACAACCCGCAGTGGGAGATATGATAGCAGGGAGGGAAGATTTGTTGTATCAGGCAGAGCTGGTCAGTATGGAAATGGTCGCTCGTTCACATTGTGAAGCTACATGTATTGATTGGGGCATTGCGACATGCAGCGGTGAAACGACAGTGTGGCAGTTCACGGCAAGCGGGCAGCAAGCTATGAAAACCATGTTCAAGAGTGAATCGAGAATCTACATGACTACAGCATGTCACGCCAAAACACATTGTATTAATACAGTTTGTAGGGGGGAATCTGTCTTTCAAGCTGCACCGTGGACAAGTGTCATCTGCGGAGCTCCAAATGACATTAAGCATCCATCTGGCACATGGTTAGCACAGGACTAGAGATACGCGAAGCAAGTGCTGCTTGAAGCACAAGACAGTATATAACATACCTATACCTAGATACCTGGTCCAACATTCTGCGGTCCGTTTGCTTGATACCAAGCTGTCTAGACAATGTATCCTGACATGCAGAGCATCCCATCCTCAGTCTTCATCATGAGCAAACTCCTCATCATCATTAAGGACTTTTGGGAGATAGAGCTTAGTGTTCTCATAAACCACAAAGGTCACAATCGTCGTCGGGATGACCCGCAGCGTATTCGGAATGACACTGTCACAAGAATTAGTATTAGTACCCCTCAAACCTCTCTCCTCAGATAGCTCACCCTTTGTAAAATGCCAAGATCCCCTCATTCCTGTACGTCTTCCCCAATACATCCAACAGCCCACTATA
Source organism: Phaeosphaeriaceae sp. SRC1lsM3a (assembly GCA_001644525.1). Classification (NCBI taxonomy): domain Eukaryota; kingdom Fungi; phylum Ascomycota; class Dothideomycetes; order Pleosporales; family Phaeosphaeriaceae; species Phaeosphaeriaceae sp. SRC1lsM3a. The sequence goes on from KV441724.1 coordinate 674,229, forward strand.
CTGTTTTGCCGCATCATACTGCTGCATCCTCGCCCTGATCGGCTGATACGGATACGTAATCGCCCCGGCTAACAACTTACTGCCTCCACTCATGTATACATACTCCCAATTACTCAAACGGTCCTGGCCGCCGACTTGGCTACCCCGGCGCTTCTTCATGTTCTCGTAGATGCTGAATTGGACAGCGCCGTGCAGGACGCCGAGAGACGAGGGGATGAAGCCGGCCCAGAGACCCTTGAGGCCGCGGGTAGAGTAGACGTGGCGTAGGCCAATGGACATGGTGCGGTAAGCCGAGGGGTGGTTGGCGCCGCGTTCGAGCATACGGGTTTTGACGACCCAGATGGGATTGGTGCAGGCGCCGGTGAGGAGACCTAGAATATAAATATGATTAGTATGGCTTGGAATCGTCTTGGGAAACTGAGGGGAATGTACCGGCAATGATGCTCGCCGAAAAGAACTCTGCACTCCCTAGATGCTCGCCTTTCTGCCTTCTGCTCTGGAACAGCTCTTTCAGATTGCCATAGAAGAGGAAATAGAGCCCCCAGCCTAGACTGTTCCCTAGCAAGTTTGGCCACAGGCCTCTATAAAGTGCCTTGACGCCGCCTTCATCCTTGATTACATTGCGCAAAATGCGGTACGAGTCTCCTGGTCGCGATCGCGACTGCGTGTTGAGCTGCAGCCGGTTCTTCAGCAGATCAAGCGGATGAGCAGCGAGACAGGATACAACCCCGGCACTGAAACCTGCCACACTCTCTATGACCGAGGCGGAAAGCGTGCTTCGGGGGACAACGCGACGTGGAGGCTCCTGTTCATTCTGCTCTACGGGCGGGAACGCGCGGGGCATTTCGTGGAAGAATGGACCGTTGCGGATTGCGGGCGCATACTGTTGGAAGACGCTTTGCACTTGATCTATGCGAGCAGGAGAGAAAAGGGAAAAGGATGCTTCTATTACACGCACATAATATCGGATGTGAAGAGCATTATCACATTGACTTGTGGAGCAATGGAACAGCAGCTCGGTTCAGAGGACTGCATGAGAGGGAGCTTGGGCCCCCACGCTAAATCTCGCGTGGGATCCACGTCATATGCACATGGCAGTTGCCGATCCGGCGGAAGCTGCACCACATCTTCTGTCCAAAAGTCCATTGTTGCCCAAAGTCAAAGTTGGTACTCGAAAAGCGTTTCATTGCTTTCATTGCTTTCAGTGCATAATGTACATTGGCCTTTTTCAACATCAACCGCTCAGACACCAGCACCAAATTTCTGCCCCGAGCAGCACGAATCTTCCTTCTTTTCGCCGAACGCCAGCCTGCTCAACTTGTCTACAAGCCCGCTGCCCTGCTTGATGCCGCTAGGAACACTGCAGTAGCTAGGCGGCGTATCGAGGCATGGATTTCGCGTGAAGAAGTTGCGAGGCCTGAGTAGCAATGTCATGGGCTCGGCAGGCATGACTGGAAAGTCTTCTGGGCTGGGGAAGTGCGTGATGCCAAATGTGTGCCAAAGTACAACATCCGTGTTGACCAAATTGGCTTCTGGGTTCGCCTCAATCCATGCGGGAATGCCTTGGGACGGCTCGCCGGATGTCTGGGGTACGTGTCGGCCGGCTGGGTGGAGCTGATCATCATCGTCTGGATTTCGTCAGCAGTTGGGCCAACTCGAAAGGTGTGGAAATGCACTTACACTTGGTCACATGTACAGCATGTCGCGCGAAGCCCGCCCTCTTCCAGACCAGCCCACCCGGCTTAGGAAGTAGGTCTGGCACTTCCCTACTAACGAGTTTGTATGACGCCGGTTTCTTGCTGTAAGGGTTGATCTTGTTCTCGTTGCACATCTCCCAGGTCCGGCTCGTGCCTCCATTGTAGTCTGTCGCAGCCTGTACGGGATTGCTGAGCTTTGTCTTCTTCGCATAGAAGGCATTTCCATATTTATTTTCTGCACTTCCAACCTCACCTTCTCCTCGCGCTGCGTCGACCATGAATACCGTGTTGTCGGGCCCATCGATGTTCGGATCGATACGCATGCAGAAGAGATGCTGGTGGTTGTGCGCATTCACGCCTGGATATACCTCCGTGCCCCAGCCATGCAAATCCTCGCCAGGATTCATTGGGTACGTGTTCAAGATACCAGTGAGCTTGATCTCCAGCTGAATCGTGCCGTCAAGATGGAAGATCCAGTAGACACAATACTCGTAGTTGGCAGCTGTAAATACGTGAGAGACAATGAGCTTGCGAGCGCGAGTGACTGTAACGCTTTCGTCTCGGAAGTCTGTGTGCTTGAACAAAATGCCTGCGTCCTCTTCATGTATGCAGATCGCATTTTTGATCGTGGTTGCAGCACCTGCACGGTTGACGAAATCGGCGTCCATGTAGTGGATGGCACCCTTACAGTCACAGCCCAAGCTCAACGAGTTGGTCATGTAACCACCGCCATATTCACCCAGGTCGAAAGCATGTTTGCGCTGATGAGGGTGTTCCGGATTGCCGTAGGGGACAACCATCTCGGCGAGTGATAGTCGCCAGAAAGTGTCGCGCTCTGTACCTTGGTCGTTGAATGTGATATTGGACAAGACTATCCCCTCGCGATAGTTGAAGCCAATATGGAACTTCCATTTTGCCCAGGAAATGTATCTCCCATCCATCTTGAATGAGACACCCTCGGGCTGTGTGATGTTGATAGGCTTGAGGTCATTCCTGAAACCACCTTCAGCTTCAATGGCTGCCGCGTGATAGTTGTTCGGAGGCGCCTTATTGAGTGGTCGTCGTACAGGGGGGACGTCGATATGAACAATCTCCTGGGTATCAGAGTTGTAGATGGGGCAGAAATCGAGTGGGAAGCTGTATTGGCTATCATCGACATGCGGTCGATAGTACATCAAAGCCTGCTGGAGGCGAACACCAGTGCCAAAGCGCTCGTCGTAGCCAATTGTCCATGCTGTGTGGAATGAGCGGATCATACTTCACTTTCAAAAATGGCACTTACGGTCACAATAGACTTTGTGCATGTCTTCGGGTGGAATGCCAATGATGCCGCATTGCTCGATAACTTTGGGGTCCTTCCTTACAATTGACTCGACGATCTGGAGATCCTCCATGGTGATCTAGGCACAGATGAGTAGTTGGCTGCGAAAAGGAGGGAAACACTAAATACCAACGGCTGAACGTTATCCTTTTGCTGCCAGCTCGTGACCTTACTAGTGTTTAGGTCGACAATACCCTCAAACACTTTACTTCCTCTTCCAATGCAAACGACATCTGCTACACGTGCCGGTCGTGTTGTACGCTGAGGATCCTTGATCCATTTCAGCATCTGAGCCTTGCGCGGCTCCCACAGTGTAACTGCGTTGAAGAAGACATCGGGATGATCTTCACGAATGAGAGCGACGGCTTTCTCGATCTCGCCCTGTGTCAGAGGGTCAAGTGGATGCGGAGGTGAGCCCTGTCCCGTCAGGTGGGAAGTTGCTTGCTTCAATCGATCGAGGGCCATTTTGTGAACTCGAATTCTTCTTCACGAAGATCAAAGAGCTTGAAGTTGGAAGACTGCAGCTTCAGCGATCACGCGGGGTATTTGTAGCTTTGTATTCGGCGGAACCATTCCCATGGACAGCGGCGGCCGAGCAGCTCGCAACGACATCGGGTGAATCTCAATCCAATGAGGTCTGATGCCACTACAGCTGTTGATAGCGACGGCAGATAAGTTTGACATACTTCACACTCTTATCGCTGGTAAATTGAGGAAAGCTGCACCTGTTTGGGCTAGCTCTGGAGAGCTTCCCCACTTGCACGACTCTGGGCATGCTGCAGACGCGCCGCGTGTATTTGGCCTGCCTTACAGGGACTTGAGCTTGAGATCATGTGTACATGCATAGTTCCGCCATCACCCTAAAGCGGAAGCAAATATGAGATTTGACTCCATGTCCAATTGCTCGCCCTACCTACCTAGATACACAGGACAGACACCATACTACCCGGGTTAAACCGCTGCCGTACGAGAGTTGTCGATAGATTGCATTAGGTTCGAGTATTGCTAAAAATGGTACCACGTGTATGATTGACAAAGTTCCATCTCGATTGATCATGGCCTCTATCGAGGGTCCGGAAGGTAGGAGCGTTTGTTTCCGATGGCTGGAGGCCCAGACGCTCGGACTTGGACGCATGCGCAATGCCAAGCCCATGTCATGACCGCAACGACGGCCAGGCGTCATGGCGTCGCATCAACCTCAACGCTGCAACAACCGCTTCCGCCGTTGCTGCAAGTCCCCCCTCGACCAGCAACCTGTCCGCCATCGCCCGGCAGTACACCGGACTCTCAAACTCCGCCATCGGACTCTGCACCCCGATAGCCATCGCCCGCAACACCACAACCGCACAGCCGCGTATACCAATCACCTGCGGTCAAGCGCTACCGCTGCTTCAGCTCGCCCACCATGGTGAAGCCCGTCGTGTCTGCCATGAATGCATGGTCATGGTACGCCTTGTCGCTTCAACGTCAAGGGAGAGGGAAGAACTGACCATGGCACAGCATCGTCATGTCCGCATTCGCCATTGTCATCCTGTCCGTCATCGGCTCGCTCTTCAAAGTACGCGCAAAGCAGCCCTTGCAATAGCAACATGAAAAGGAGCCTCATGTTGCGAATACCTTCACGCGCACTAGCTAACAGTGCTGTAGGGTAGCAGCAATCTAGTGATGGGCTCAGAAGAGGACCCCAAGGATGGTGGCGCAGTCGCTGGCGCCGTATTTGGGGCTGTATTTATTTACATCGTACGTTTACAATGTGCGGAACCAGGCTTGTGTGTTTTACTGATTTATGCTCTAGGGATTCTTTGTCTTCTGCGGATTCCAGGCCTTCTTACACCTGCGCGAGAGCCGGAGGGGCGCGATAAGTCTGTGAGTGCAGACCTAGGAATATATGATAGACCATGTACAATATGTTCGAGACAAACTTCGGAGGACGAGGCAAGTAAAGTGTGCAGGAGACGATGGCATGCTGGCCGTGGAAAACGATGGGGGAAGGACAGTCCATCTGTGTTAGACCTAAGCATACGGCGTTTTGGGTCAACTTTGTGGTATAGCATCTTGGTCTGACCAGACAGCACATAATTCGCGCTGTCCTATGCATATACAATGGTATCGTTTTGACACATCATTGCTGTTCCTCCCTAAGACCCGCAATGCAAGCCCATGGTGACTCTTTCCAATCACCGCAATTCACCATCACCACTCTCTCTCCCACAGCGGCTCCAGCGTTTTGCTCATATAGGGCCCATCGAGCCAATACCCCAACTTCCCATAATAACTCCTAACTCCCACGCCCGAAATGACACTGATCTTACTGCTTCCATGCTCTTCCCTTGCAATCCTCTCCGCCTCCTCCATCAACAACGTGCCGTAACCTTGATGCTGGAACTTCTTCGGATCACGCGCATGCACCGGCACCGCCGAACCATACACGTGCAGCTCCCGGACTAAAGAACTAGGCTGTCCGGTAAGTTCAGGGCGGAAGGTATGTTCCTTCGAGCACTGCCTCAATCGCAGCAGCGCGATGAGGATATCTTGCTTCGGATCCTCATATGCCAGGAACGTCTCCCACCCGCCGTTGGCCGTGTAGTCTCTGCGCACAAGCTCGACTTGATCAGGTCGAATCTTATGCTTGACTTCATTGATGCCCACCTCCCTCGTCCTCACATCTCGACAGCTCGTGCCGAAATCTTTCATGCGCGCCAGCGCCAGTTCGCGTAGATTCCCGTTTTCGACGCCAGAAGTAACAAGTGGCATGGGAATGTCACGCTGTACGCGGTAGATGCGGGTCCATGGCGGGACCAACGCCAGTATTCTCGCCACAATGTCGATGAGTGCGTTGGGCGTATAGTTCTTATATCGACCTGTTCGCCACAGCTCGTACAGACCCGTGCCGCGAATGACCAAGGTGGGATAAATTTTGAGGCCATCCGTGCGGAAGTCCGGGTTAGCAAAGTATTCGACGAACTGGTCGAGGTCACGTTCCATTCCCACGTTAGGTAGATCAGGCATCATGTGCGACACCACCTTGAAGCCAGCGTCTTTGGCGAGGCAGAAGGTTTTTGCAACAGCCGCGACGGTGTGTCCGCGATTGGTGTCGCGCGCAACGTCTTCGTAGAGCGATTGGACACCGATTTCGAGGCGCGTGCAGCCGTACCGGAGCATAGAGGAGAGGTGTTGGTCCAAACAGTAGTCGGGGCGTGTCTCGATGGTTATGCCGACACATTTGATGTTGCTCATTTCGCCAGCTGCGACAGCTTCGTCTACATCTTTCGTCTGATAGCCGGATAAGGCGTTGTGTAGTTGGGAGATGAACTCATCTCGGTAAGACTCTGGTAAAGACATGAAGGTGCCTCCCATGATGATGTACTCGACCTTGTCAACGCTGTGACCCAGTGACTTGATTTGGTCAACTCGTCCTCGAGCCTGCTCATATGGGTCATACCGTGCACGAATGGCACGCATGGATGTTGGCTCGTATCCCGTGTATGACTGGGTTGAGTACTCAAAGTCCGAGTCTGGCCCGCCGGGACAGTACACGCAGATGTTACCAGTGTATGAAATGTGAGGGCACCGATGTGGTTTGCACATGACTGCCACCACAGCAATACCTGACGATGTGCCTATCATAAGTGTTATAAATCATGCAAGGTAATTGTACACTTTAGAAGTGACCTACGAATTGGTTTAGCAATGAGCTTCGGTAAGATGTATTTCTTGTAGTGTTCTGGAACAGCAGCAATGATTGCCGTGAGCGGCGGCTGGCTCTTCAGATAGTGCTTCTTTGCAATCTGACCTCTCAACTGATTCAGATTCAGGTCCTTTTTCGCCTTGGAGCCGTTCGCCTGGGCCTCGTAGTCCTGGATGAGAGCAGAGGCAATATCTGCACACGCCCGCATATATCGCTCATTCTCGGGTGGTAATTTGACATTCTTGGGAAGTCGTCGCTTCTGCGGCGCCTCAGTCACTGTCATTGTCGCCATTTTGCTTAGTTCGACAGTGTCGAGTGTTCGCCCTTCGTCTGTGGATGGCGAATCTTGAAGTTCAGTCGCTCATAGTGGAGCCACTAGTACGCTAACACGCTAGGCATTTTCCGTGTTCGCCTGGAGCCGAGCTCGAAGGAACTTGGTTTTTGTTAAAAGTACCCCGGAGTTCTACAAAACGTCATTGCTGTAGAGACTTTCATTGATGACGGCTAAGGTGCTACGAAGATCTTTAAGGAAGAATTTTGGTTCTCTGGTTTGTTATAAGAGGAAGGCAAATTTTGTGAGCTAGTGTCGCTGTGTGTCGCAAGAAACCAGCTATTTGGTATGCACACGCTTATGTATAGGGCGACAAGCCATGGCTTTGATAGTATAGATGTGATATGTAAAGCGCCGCTCCCTGACTGTTCCGCTCACAACGCATCTCCAGCCAGATCTTCCGCTAGACCTTCAAGCTCTTCTTGCCTGAATGGCACCCACAACCTCTCCGTCCCCATCCCGTCTTTACGGCTTTCAATCATCTGATGGTCGTGGAACTCTTTCAGGAGGGTCCTGAATCCGACCTCATTGCTGCAAATAAATGCTTGCACGGCCTTGTGGTATAGCACGCGGTACTCGATGCCCTGAGTAGTGTCTGGCACGACGTGCTTGCGTTGTGCACTCTTCCCGCCATTTCCAATCTCCTGCGATTCATCTTCGTCTCCACCTTCCATGATAGATAGAGATAGCTGCTCCATGATCAACATGCTGAAGAGCTTGCGCGCGTTATCTGGCAATGAGCGCAAGACAAAGCCTACGCCATCTTTGCCTCCTACGCGTCGACCACTACGGCCGAGAAGCTCGTTGACAGTTTCTACCACGTCGATTTCGGCGTCGTACGGTGCAAATGTGGTCGCGTCGTGAAACAGAAATTTGTACTGGGTTTTCAGGCCGACGTCCCACAGCAGAGGAAAGTTGGGAGTATCAGCGGTGCATACGAGATTGATGGCAGGATGCGCAGCAAGTCTAGCGAGCATGGAAGGTGCTTGCATCCTTCGAAAATGCAGAGAGTCGATCGAGTTTATGATGACGGGAACAGGATGTACAGGTGGAGTGGTGTTGAGAGTGTCCAAAATGAAGTCTAGAAGGGTAGAAGGCTGGTTGGGTACCTTGGTGTTGGCTGGGACAATGGTTGAGGCTATGGTTGTAAGTACGTCCTTGATGGTTATTCCTGCAGTATAGCCATTAACAACGGCTATTTTCGGCTTCCTCCTTGTGCCATTGTATGCTTCGTGTTTCGCGAGATGATGGTAGAGGCACGCTGTGAACTTATCTACCACGATGCGTTTTGAGCCATAACCATAAAGACACACGTTGAAGCCCTCCTCTAGCTCGAAAATCCACTGGTCGTAGGCCCGACCATGCAGTTCGGCGAGGAATCGCGTTTCCGGTTCATGTCTGTCGCTGTAGACTTGCATGGACTGGAAGAACTCGTCGTGGTTGAGCAAAGTCTGTGCGGAGAGGGTGTTGTTGGACGTTTTCGTTCCACCTGGACGATTCTGGTAAAAGTATTCTTCGTGAGGAGGCAATTCGGTCGGTGGTGTGGGCGAACGCTGTTTACGCGGTCGCCCTACCTTGCCTGAGCCCTTGGGCCGCCCTCTCCCGCGTTTCGAGGGCGTGTCTGGTATGGGGACAGCTTCCTGGTGGGCGCCCTCGGCCTCAACATCTGCTCCCTCGTCGTCGTCCTTTCCCAGAATTTGCTGTGCCAGGTCATGGTCCTCGTCCTCTGCTTCCTCGTCGCTCTCTCCGCCATTGACTGCGCGCTCGAGCATGCGCCTGTTGGTCTTCCTCCGTGCACTGCGGTCGGCGTTCCGGACAAGGGTCGGCGTGCCGTCAGGGGTGTCATCTTTGGGCGTCTTTGTGGGCGTATCGAAGACCAGCTTCCGGTTCGACTTGGGTGTTCCGTTGTTGAGCCCGACAGCGAGCGAGGGCTTCTTCAGGATGGATCTCGGGGTTCCGTGCTCGACCAAGTGCTGTGCTCTGCCCCGTCTCGATGGCGTCTGGGCATCACTCTGGTCGTCGCCATCGGTGGCATACTCTGTGAGGCGTGTGCGCAGTTTATGCGGGGTTCCATCATTGGCCTCGTCGTGGTCTCGTCTGCGCTTGGTGCCAACCATGGCGTGGTTGATGGGTGACGATGGGTGTGACGCGACTTTTCGCGTCGGGATGATCTTGACGCTAGCAGTTGAGCCTCAAGAGAACGTGCGTTCCGTGCACCCTGGGGGCGGTCTAGCCTCCTTCCAGCTGCCCCCGCCATTTCCACCCACAGCCCTTGACATGACGCAGGTTTCCGTGCACCATGCTCCAGTTCATACCTGTGGACTGCATGTTTTGGCGTGGAGGGACGGAGCTGCGAACTTGCGGGGAAGCGACAGATCAGTGGGCCAGACCAGCCTTTCCTAACGCGACATTCACGCAGTAGCTGACAGCTCCCGTGGCTGTTCACGGCCCGTTTGTAAGCGCGGCTTGCTGCCTCGAACAGAGGGTGGTTGTGCACGCCAGGGCGACAGACTGGAGAGGGAGCGCATCACATCATGGTCACGTCCAGCAGATGACTGTGCTGGCGACATCAGGTGCAGCCATGTCTCGGAGGACGTCACGTCATGTCACGCAGAGGCTGAGATAGACGAGAGCGAGAGGGTGTGCTGGGGCTGTCTTTGATGATCTCACTTGCATGCCCTTTGTCAAATTGGTGGCTGCAACGGGCCATAGTCCGCGAAAAACACTACGGCAGCAGCAGCCCCGCCACAGACCATCCCCACTGACGCCCGTCGGAACCTCAGCAAATCCGCGCCCGCACTCGCACCGCATTGCTTTCCCACACCACCACGCACCACCCAGCTTGTACACGCGCCTATAGCCACTGAACATCGCCCGCCGTAGCCTGCTTCTGGCATCCGACCGACGACGTGGTGCTGTGACACGCCGCGAGTAAAGACGCCGCGCGGCGCGCAGCGGGGTCTTCATACAGCCACTGTTCGCACACCGACGACGCAAATGTTAGCATGGAACCACGACGCCGCCCAGAGTACAACTTGGACATCTTTGCGGACCTTGCCTGTGTGAAAGATGTAGTCAAGGGTATGTACATGTGCTGTGGTCCAAGCCATGCCCTGTCCCTCGCTCCGCCCAACCCGCGTGGTGCAGTCATACTGACTCTGCGCATAGCAATCCTGCACACAATCTTCTTCCACCGCTACTTCACCTCGATATCGCCCGTCACCCGCGATCTGCTCGACCTGACCCTTCCCGCCATCGACGATGTCGACCTGGAGACGCTCATCGAGCAGCGGACCATAGCGTTAGTGCGCGCCATAGACAGCACCCACCAGCAGCGAGGCAGGGGACAGCTCGTCGTGCAGTTCTTCGAGAAAAAGCGCAAAAAGGCCTACTTCTTTGGCCGCGCAGAAGAAGATGTGTGTTGGGAGCAGTGGACCTTGGATGTCACTCTTGCGCAGCCACGGACAGAAACTGGTACGACTTGCTGCACTGTAGCATGCATGATGCGCCACTAACCTAGCAAAACAGATGTCCTGAAAGTCCGCCGTGCCATGACCAAATCCCTGGAGAAAGCCGCACACAAGATCATTTCCATCGTGAATCGCGACAAGGACCATATCCCCCCAATCACCACTACCGACGCAAATCCATTCCCTTACCACATCGTCGTCAACCCGAAGTCTGTCGCGGAGAACGAATGGCGTCCGCGAATCGGACTATTCTGAAACGAACGACAACGAACCAAAGCGTCACTCGCGACACGACTGTATATATCACGACACGATCCAACCAAGAAGAGGAGGTTTCAACACCAGCCGTATGATTTGCCGCGGGCACTCAAAAGAGACGGAAAAGTAATCATGTTACTGCTAGATTTCCTATGCATCTCCTTGACTCGATTTGTCACTCCCCAACACTACCACATCACACTTGTACAGAGCTCGCTTTGTCGAGCAAAGAACCGGAACCGCGACAAGGATGGTCGCGATGCCGGATACCGTTCACGCATCTGTCCTTTCTGATTGCAGTAACTACACAAGATACCCACTTTCCCAATGAATCATGTTCACACTAGCCTTTCCATGATTTCACAGAAGATATTTCGTGCCATGATTAACCTTCAACTATACCATTCTGGTAATGTTGAACCTTGTTGAGCTGCCTTGTATACGACTCACAGGGTACATGTATGCACTATTATTCACTCACTCGCCTTCTCCGCCCACTCCACCCACCTCTTCACAACGTCATCCACCTTCTTGACTCCCTCCCTACTCGCCTCCACCTCGAACCACTCCTTGTGCGTCTTTCCACACGCATCGCAATTCTTCATCACTCGCTGAGCTCCCAGCTCAAGATGAATCAAACGCTCTACGCGGTGGGCATGTGGCACTTTGCGCACCCCCTCGCTCACCCTCCGTCCCCCATTTTGATATGACTGCCGCCGCGAGTTGGTCGGGGACGTTTGTGGAGAGGGAGTAGGCGAGGGAGTCGACGGCACATAGGGGTAGTAACGAACTAGACTGAGGCTGTATCCGCATTGACGTGTCCATTCATTCATGCGCCGGTGGACGTTGTTTGCACGGCCAATCTTCAAGAAAATCGTATCCGGTAAGCTCTTTTCTCCTGATCGCTGCCGTGACGTTCCGGGTCGTTGCTTAACAGAGTACTGACGTAGGACATCAGAAGTCCTCCGTCCTTGATCCGGACGTGTGGGAGGTGCGAGGAGCGCAGATGCTGCTGACGAGGGCGCAGGACCAGAAGCGTCGGGGGTCAGCCAGAAGATGTAGATGTAGCCTTCGTCATCGTGGGGCGAGATGGGTTTGGAGAGTTCAGCGAGCAAAGTTGAGGTCAATTGTGGCGAAAGCGTCTGTGGTATATAGCGCAACAATTGGGCGGTCTCCGAGTCGGCTCGAGTCGTCTTGTTCAGAGGCCTTGCAGCCTTTTCTCCCAGCGGCTTCCGCGAAGGCACACTACTCGTTGGCTGTACGCTGGGTGGTGGTCGGGGAGCATTTCCACTTGAGCGTCGCGCATGTGCCGGCTGCTGCACTCGCTGCGGCGCCTGCGGTGTTTGCTGCATGCTCGACTCTGGCACATATTGGCTTGTAACAGGGCCCTGGCTTGTGCGCTTCTTGTGACGGACTACCTCCACATGATCATCGTCCGCAGAGCCACAGCACAATGACGACCAAAAGCTAGGTTTCTGTGGTTGCGGTGCTGGCTTTGGAGGACGCGTGCGCCGTTTCTCCGCCACCATGACATCGCTTGGAACCGATATGAGTGGCCCTTCGATGTTATCCCATGTTGGGGGGCGATTGATCCTGCGCGGTGGACGGGGCCCAGAAGTTCGGTTGTGGTCCCGTTGCCCGCTGTCCCGTCTCTTCTTTCGGATTTCCGGTACAGACTCATCAACCTCGAGGACACCGAGTCGCTCAACCAAGGTATCAATGCTATGACGTTCTTTCAACGGATACAAATGCGTGGCAGGTCCGCTGGACGCTTGCGCTGCGAGCGACTCAGCTTGGTCCTTGTGTTGCCAGCAAAAGTAAGCGGCTGCTCCAATCTCTTCTTCGCTGTCTTCGTCGCTGACGACTGAGACCACAGCAAGCACGCCATCGTCTTGTGATGCTTTTGCGTCGATGGGTCTCCTGCAAGGACGCCCCGACTTGGTGATGCCTTTACATGTCGTAGCAGGATTTCTAGAGTCGGACCTTGGAATGAGGGCTTCTGGCGTGCGGCCAGTGAAGGCCATGGTTACTTACGTCCTATTGACTTGCAGTAGAGTGATGTAAATTGAAAGGTTAGCAGGTTGTCAAGGCAGAAGTTGTCCTGCAGGTGGTTGTAGCGGCAGGAGTCACGCCTCCACAAGTTCACAGCCTCATACGGCGGTGAAGCGGGTCTTGCGCTGTACCTGAACAAGGCTTTGCAGCACACCTTGACTGCATCTGTCGCGAGTGAAACTGATACCACAGCTCATAGGAGGTATTGCAATATTATAGGCAGGCGCGCAATGTCGCGCTGTGGGCGCGTAGGCACGAAAAAAGATGGCTGGGTGTCGAGATAGCGTAGCATGTGTGGCGGTGCATGTGGTGGCGCACGAGGCACTTTCGCCACGTATGAAGTCAGGGAGCATACAATACTGGGCTGAGTCAAAAGTGCGGCAATACTGCAGCCTCGCAAACTACACAAGTGCTCGTAAATACGTCTTCGAAAGTCGAACTATATTTAGGCTTATCGCATCGTCAATCTGATTTTCCACGTGCCGCATCCAAAAAGACGGCGTCCGAGCGCCCCCAAACTCGCTTAAGTGTCCTGATTCGGAACATCGCAATTCGTCAACACCAAAGACAACAGCACCACCACGACGTCAAATCAACAAAAAGATAACGATGCATCGGCCGGGAATCGAACCCGGGGCTAGCCGAATTGATCTGAAGAGATGGCAACGGCTAATTTTACCACTAAACCACCGATGCTTCTGATTCGTTTATAAGCTTTTCGGAGTTTAATTTGATAAATATATCCTACATGTGGAGGGCTGTGGATGTCATTATGCTTTACAATTCATCCAAGAGAACCAGTCTTCAAGTCTTTCGGCACCAGCGTCTCATGTCATGTTTTGTTTCAGGATGTGAAAAAAAACTGGCTCCCCTAAATGCCAGAACTAGGAGTAGCGCCGGCACTTATCACTATTAGCCTAGAGCACCACTGCGCGATTTATCGTTACCATTGTTGCATGATGAGAATTCCATATTCAGCTTTACGCTCTATTGAGGTCAGTGTCTGGGCCAAGAAGAACGGTGGAGGTGATTCAAGACGATTGTACACAGCCACACGCTGATCGAATAGGCGTTCTTCGTGTTCTCCATCTTCTTTGAGAATACTTCAGCTTATAGCAACGTCGGCCTCGCGCTACGATATCCTACAAATTCAGTGTCCTTATCCGTGCAATTCACAATCTTTGGTAAATCAATTGTGTGCTATGATGATCCAAGAGAGGTACGTGGGCATACCACATGCGCTTGGCCGTGCCATCCCGTTCTCAATTCATCCCGCTGCCTTAAAAAACAAGGACCAAGATGCGATAATCAGAAATCCAAAATGAGGAGCCGTCTGCTAAAGTCGGAATATGCAGTGAGTAGAAGGAAGATGTTGAAGGCGTACACGCAATAATGACGTTAAGTCTCGGTGTCCAAGGAGCGCGACCACTTGGTTTTTCACATTGCATCCACATTCCAGGCAGACAAGGTATCTTCCGTAGATGCTGAGTTGCACAGCTCTATCAATACCAATACACAATATACCCCTAGATATACACTCGTAAGACACAGACAATAGAAGGGCTTGGTATATTTCCTATTGTCAAGACCCTTTCTCTGAGCTCATATGGCACATTCAAGACTTCAATGTCAGGGTAAAACTAGCCTGGTGAGTTGCATAGATGCAATTATCTCTTAGCATTGGCAAGCTGACGTGACACCAATTTTCAGGAATTGTTTAGCATAACATTGGGATTTGAGAAAGTAATTAAGCACATTATAGATGCAGCTACTGACTAAAAAGCCCTTCACTATTGAAAAGCTCCATACATATTCGTTTAAGATTGAAATGATGGTGTTTCTTAAATCAAACGATCAGAGCACTGTCTCCAAAGTAATTTCTACCTCTCCTTCACCAGTCTCCGGACGAAACCTAGTCCTGTCATCTAAATAACTTTGCTTGACTCCTGTGACGAGGTTCGAATTCCCTCTCCAATAGCCCTCGCCCTCTCTGGGTCCACTGACATACATCATCCAGACAACACGCTTTCTGCCGAGTCGCCGCAATAGAACACCATGTGTCCATGCTATAAATTTTGTGTAGCGGCTCATAATACCTCGACGTTCTTTCGTGGGCCTTCGCTTGATCTTGTTGTCTATCATTATCTGACCACAATCTTCCAGGACAAGGAGTACTGGCGAGACACGATAGATCCGCCAACCGTGCTGCTCCGCGTCGCCAACGAAATAACCGGGAGTTTTAGGCACCAGAATGGTACTAGGTCCAGTAGTTCCGCAGATTGATCCGTTTACCTGACCAATCGCGGTCTTATACAGCATGACGAAGAGACGCTGAGATGTAGTGAAAGGGACGATATAGTCGTGCTCAAGCAATGGCGGCGAGTTGAGAGAAGCGGCAAGCGTTGTCTGTAGTGGTCAGACTTTATAAATCGCGCTAAGAATTGAAGAATGTCAGGCTCACCTCTTGAAACATAACATATTCGGTCTCCACGAGTCGCTTCAGCATTGTTTGCTGTGTGAGTGGATCACTGGCAGCCAGCCTTGCCTTCATGAAAACAAGTTCTAGAATCGCAATCGATCGGAACACAACATAGTCCCTCAACGCCAGCTGCGATGACCCCTTCAAGACGACAGCGATGTAGATCAGGGAGAAGAAATTAACAAAAGGCGTGTCAGACCAAATGAATCGCCCAGCTCTTCGTAGTGCCATGATAGGCATGACAAAGCTCTTTCTCCAACATGCAACCAAGACTGAAGCCATGAACGTTATGCCAAATGTGACTGCGATCAGAATATTGAGTGCCTTGTCCGGGAGAGTAAGATTCATCGCAATGGCAGACGCGAGAGACACTATCAACAGAATCAATCCGGTATTGGTGAAGTATAATTCTGCAAGCTCGCCATCATGATCTCTTGAGAATATCGAGGTATATCCATCGAGGACGACAGATCTTCCAATTTCAGCTTTGCTCCTTCCCTGCAGTATAAGATGGTACAGCACTGCGATGCCGTTGCTGAACTCTTTCAAAAGGACAGTAATACAGGAATGTAAAAGTAATGCGCTCGCGAAGTTTATCTCCTGCGTCCAAGGTATGGGCATCATAATAAAATGTAGCGGGTGAGGTGATGTGATCGTGGAGAGGTTTGTGTTTGCGACAAGGCTGGGAAGGTATTGTGTAAAACGGCTGCATGTATGCGCTACTCATATAAGTAGCTAGACTGCGCCTCCACAGAAGAAAATATCCATGCGCTGAATGCCGCATTGTTCCCACTATGAGTCGCTAATGGTACCCATAGCTTCAGATGTACAACAAAAACTCGACAAGACTACAACTCTCCAGTCATCTTCATACTGCACCCTTTTTTGACGACAAAGGAGATGCTACTGAATAAGATCCTAGGAATTCCCTGGCGCGGTACAGGATATTGCAGGAAGAATCATCCGGGAGCAATATCGACTACAACGGCATAATCGGCGGCACAGGCCCAGCAGGAACCACTCCATTCCCCGCCGTCACGGACGAATACCCTCGTTTGATCTGCCCTCGTCAGTCCATTAACGTATCATCTCTCATGCAAATTCGAATCCACTTACCGCATCAAAGTTCGTCGTATTTTTGAACACGCCTCCCCCCGTCTCCTCCCCATGACTCCAATACAACCGTCTCAACCACGCGTGCAATCTCGGATAATCCATCCTTATCATCTTCTGATTACACTTGAACAGCGTATAATACGCTACATCGAACCTCACCAGCGTCGTATACAGCCTTATATCAGCTTCAGTGATGTGTTCGCCAAAGAGATATGGATGGTGGCCTTCCTGGTCGAGGAGATACTCGAGCCGGTCGAGGGACTGGAAGAGTTTGGTGATGTGCTCGTTATAGGCTGTCTGGGAGGTTGCAAACCCGACTTTGTAGACGCCGTTGTTGACTGTGTCGTAGACCCATGCATTGAGGTTTTCGATTTCACTAGCAAGATGTGCCGGGATGAGTGCGGCTGGACCCTTTTGTGATTCGCGGAGGGAGGGAGGGAGGAGGTTATCGAAGGCGGAGATGAGGATGCGGGTTATTTCGGCGGATTCATTATTGACAATTGTATCTTGCAGGTGTCAGACAGATAATTTGGACAGCTGTGTAGTGCAAGTGGGGGAGGTTTACGTTGTTGTCGATCCCATAATAAAGGTATAGTTATTCTCCCTGTATAGTTGGGATCGGCTTTCAGGTACAACTCTTTCAACCACCGCACGCCGTATATGGGGTCTGCAGCGGGTCCTCTGTAGCCTGAAAAGTACCAGCCATGTGTAGGATCTCTTGCGTCTACTTCAATCAATTGTATGATGTGTTCCAGTCCTTTGAGCGCTCGCACGATAACAGCCCGATGGGCCCATGGGCAGACGTGGTTGAAGTAGAGCACGTAACGGCCCGTTTCAGCGGGGAAGCGCTCCGACGGTATGACGTTGCGGAAGTTTGAAGGCATCCGATTCCACTGTCCTTTGCTGTCGACTGTGTCACGATAAGGCACCTACATCATTACCCCAGAGTGAGCTTGTGGGAGTATGATTTGGTGCTTTGAAGCTTGAATTGTTTGAGATACATACCACTGACATAGTTGTTAGGGAATATCCTGTATATATTAGTAGACATGTCCGAGAGTTTGATTATCGACAAAAGAGCTCTCCGGGCGAGAAATAGGGCATCCGCTTCGTATTGAACCCTCGTAGAAACGCTAAGTACCCGCGGACTTGAATTAATGATTACAAAACAATACAAAACCATACTAGAATGATTAGTGAAGCTAAGAGCTACTGCGCTAGCAGCTGGAAACCGAAAGTATTCGGAAACATCCGAAAGTGCTCGGGAACATCGTTATATGCATTC
The DNA here is from genome assembly GCA_001644525.1 of Phaeosphaeriaceae sp. SRC1lsM3a. Lineage (NCBI taxonomy): Eukaryota > Fungi > Ascomycota > Dothideomycetes > Pleosporales > Phaeosphaeriaceae > Phaeosphaeriaceae sp. SRC1lsM3a. Next base: position 691,926 of record KV441724.1, read on the forward strand.
AAGAGGCATGCTTGATCTCGTTGTGTATATATGAACGCATGTGATGTATGGTTTCTCGAGGACTAACGATATTGGTTTGAGCGCAATGGAGATCTGCATTGAGTGTGGTGATGCAAGTTTGCAGCGACATTTGCCCATAGCTTCTGACACGCTCACTCGCTTAACGTCGGGCAGGCATACACCCATGCGTGTCAAAGGTGCAAGAGCGTTAGCATTTTACCGTCTATCTTTGATCGCTCTGAGATACCTTTCAACATCTATCGATGCGTATATTGGGTAGTACCAAACTGCATGGGAAATTTGAGATCTTCTGATGCTCATGACCACAACGCACACCAGTAGCCACCGACCAGGACCTCACCACCAGCTCGCACCGAAAACGTCCCCAGTACCCTCTGAGTGTTCTACAAATGGTCGCTCTTTGGGTAACCTTCCACCTCTAGCCGCGGTAAATGCAGTAAGCACAGACTTCACTGGCGATGTTCACTAATCACCCACCCCACGATCGTTGTACGGTATGCAAATGTGGCGCCATTTTCGAAGTGAGCTGCAGATGAGCTGCAGATGAGCTGCATGTATGCCTATTGTGAGCGGGGCTTCACAGGACATTAATCACTTTGGTAAAGGAATTCCGCAGCATGTACCATCCCTACCGCACAGATGATGTCGTGGAAATGACGAGCCCACCGCCACGAGCCTAACTTCATGTCTGACGTTTGTCGAAAGATTCCCAGAGTCAAGACAATACACATACATCATGTAAATCATGACCACGATTTCGGATTCATCTGCAGAACTTATCTGAACAAGGCCAACTGCGCCGGTTGACTTCTCACGACCCGATAGACTTCGCCATCATATCCATTCGTGTATGGTAACATCCCAAACGAGAACAAAAATAAATAAGAATAGTTTGTGCAAATGCAGTCCATTGAAATGCTCCAGCCTTCATCTAGAAGTCGCTAATACGCAAAACTAAAAAAGCCCAATCACAAGAGACACGATAGAGATTCCAATCTCCACATGCCTTCCGAAATGGCCATGCAAGTCCACAAAGATCTGACGATGAAGAAAGAGATAAGTGAGACACGTGCTTTCACCTAAAACTATACCCGCTGCCCCCATGCGGCGCCTGCCCTCCAGCCCCAGCTTCCCGCCTATAATCCTCATACCCCCCCGGGCTCAGTGCATTCGCGCCCTCACTCTCTCTATAATCGGCGTACGGCGGCACCGGCCTGCCGTAACCCCCATTGCCATTCCTATCCTCACCCCAGCTAAGTGGTCGGCCCGGATGTCTGCCCTCATCCGTCTCGGTGCTATTCAGAAGAGCGTACTCGTCGTCGTGCTGGTTGCCGCCGTGTTCGGTTCTGCGGTCTGAGTCGGCCGAGTCGCGGCCATGGTGGCCGGTTTCGATTTCGGTCGACCAGGCGTTGTCTTTGGAGCTGTCTTCGCCGGAGATGTGGTGTGGGTTGGGGGTCTTGGATTCGTAGGGGAGGACGCCTTCCTTGAGGAATTTGTGGAGGTAGTAGCCGGATACGGCGGTGGTTACGAGGAAGAGGATGCTGAGCGGCAGTCAGTATACACACATATATGTATATATTTATGTGTGTGCGTGCGCAGAGTTGGGGAGGTGGTGGTCCAGGAGCTTACAAGATAACAACGCCGACACCAACACTCGCCTTGCTGACATTGCATTTGCTTTCGCTACCCCATTTGAATGTTGTGCAATTCCGCTCGTCGTCGGGTATGTTCTTCTCCTTAGCGCCTTCTTTGATGCCGCTGCTATTCCACAGCGCCACAGCGATGAAGGCTGCGAACCACAGGAGTGTATACAGGGCGTCGACGGCAAGGAAGGCGTAGGCGTTTGCGAATCTTTGTGCGCGCGACCACATGGGGACCATGACGAGGTAAATTATGGCTGGGATGGAGACGAAGCACTATGGAGCCAGGTCAGCCTCGAGTCCATGCCAACAGACACATGCAGCTACAACACGGTCTCGACAATCTGGCACAGGAGTGGCATGCTTTACTTACCAAAGCAAGGTAATATTTACTCGCGCCGCCCGTTTCCCCGTCCTTGGTGAAGACGGCAATGGTTATGCATAGTCCCACGAATATGAATATCGACTGGAAAGTATGTGCCACCACCTTGCATTTCTGGATATAACTCTGCGGTATCCTCATCTTCGCCCGATCTCTCTAGCGCCGCTCTTCTATTTTGTGTCGTGCCCGCTCAAGGTCGCACTTTGGTGTCAGGCTGCCAATCCCGCAACAGGGCCGATGTAAACACAGCGCAGAGCCGCACGGCAAACACGGAGGTCCGCAAGATGTCGATCCGTTCGTAAACGCCGGCGCGCGCGCAATGGAAATTCTACAATAGAGACGAGGATAGGTCCAAAGAGTGTGTGTGTGTAAGCACGCTGCGAAGCAAAGTCAAAAGAGAACAAATGTCAGACACATGTAGTTTTCCGCAGCAACACAGCTCGTCTCAGCCTCAGCTGCCAATGCGCAAACTGTGGGTCGCGAAGCCTCGCGTCCTCCCCGCGCTCCGCCAGCGCTTCTTCGGGCAAAGTGTCAGCGCGGCCGAAAATAGAACAACGGTTTGCAATGGACGCTCTCCTTGATTGTTTCTGGCCACCATGTTCAAGTCGTCTTATCATGGTCAGAGACTCCGAAGATCGAGCAGGCATGTCAAGGTCGAGGGTTTCGCGACCATGTGAAGTGGGTGGGCATCGAGATTGATTACGTGCTGCATCTGCGCGTCGAGTATGCCTCGCCAGGCTCCCGCAGTTCCCCTTCAGCTTACAGCCACCGCATGCAGCTGGGTATCCGCGCTGGTGTACAAGGCTATACTACATGTCGGCAGCGGTCGCGAAGGCCAGGAATTACTCGAGCATATGCATACAGCGCGCCCTTGTAAGCCCTCGTCTTCGCCAGGCACTCGCCCCTGACTCAGCCTGTCACTGCTTATGTATACTCCCCGCAACTAGTAATCTGATCTATGAGCGTTCTCGGTAGTACTATTGAGTGTTAAGTGATCACATATACAGCGAAAAGATGAAGAGGGGACAAATGCTTAATCACCCAGAAACTGTAGACGCCGATGCAACAGTGGTGAGAGATGTGGTCTGATGAAGAGCTTTTAGACTGCAGCTTATTCTTTTCTTTACTCACGTACCGGCATATAAGTATTGTGCTCGGTCACAGGTGAAAGTGAAAATGGAGTCCTGTTGAGCTACGAGCCTTGTAACATCACTTCTTCACAAATATTCAAAACACCCACCGACACTTCTTCCACGCTGGCGTCGATCACGATGACTGCCTCAAACCACTACGACACCATATCCATTGGCTCCGGCGAAGCCGGCAAGTACGTCTGCTGGAACCGCTCTTCCACCATGGGTGTCAGAACCGCCGTCATCGAACACAAATGGCTCGGTGGCTCCTGTCCCAACATCGCCTGTCTGCCTTCCAAGAACTTCATCTTCTCCGCCGACGTGGTTCACCAGGCCCAGAAATATGCCGCGACAGGCTTGCTGAAGGCCAGCGATATCGCTGTCGACATGGGCGCCGTACTTGAGAGGAAGAGAGGCATGGTAGAAGGCTTGATCGAGATGCATCAGGGCGTGTTTGAGGGAAGCGGTGCAGAGCTGGTTCTTGGTCATGGGCGACTGCTGGGCGAGAAGAAGGTAGAGGTGGAGTTGAAAGATGGTGGGAAGAGGGTATTGACGGCGGACAATATCATCATTTGCACTGGGTCGCGCGCGAGGATCGACGATATACCTGGCCTTAAAGAAGCAAAGCCGTTGACGCACATTGAGATTCTGGAGCTGGATAAGGTACCGAAGCATCTCATTATCTTGGGAGGCGGATACATTGGTATAGAGTTTGCGCAAGCGTTTCGAAGGTTCGGAGCAGCCGTGACGATTGTGGAGAGGAATGCGCGTATACTAAAGAATGAGGATGAAGATGTTTCAGATGCCTTGGTCGAGATACTCAAGGATGAGGGGGTCGACTTCTTGACCTCTGCCACCGTCTCCAATGTCTCTGGCACATCGGGAAAATCAGTGACTCTAGCTGGGACTCGCAACGACGACCCCTTCAAGACTACTGCCAGCCACCTCCTTGTAGCGAGCGGACGCCTCCCAAATGTCGAAGACACTGGTCTCGAGAGCGCAGGCGTGGAGCTTACACCCACGGGCCATATCAAGGTCGACGAGTACCTTCAGACAAGCGTTCCGGGTATATTCGCAGTAGGTGACTGCGCAGGCTCGCCGCACTTCACACACATCGGCTTCGATGACTTTCGCATCGTACGCGACTTCCTACTGAACAAGCAACCGCTGCGTTCGACAACGAAGCGCCAGGTACCTTACACGCTCTATACAAACCCAGAGCTAGCACATATCGGACTAAGCGAAGCCGCCGCTCGAAAGGCCGGTGTTCAGTATCGCCTTGCGAGACTACCCATGGCAGCATTCCTGCGCACTCGCACTATGGATGCCACCCAGGGTTTCGCGAAGGTTTTGGTGAGCGCGTCGGACGACAGGATTCTTGGCTTCACTGCTCTTGGTCCTAGATCCGGAGAAATGTTGCCAGTGGTGCAATTAGCCATGTCGGCTGGTTTGCCATACACTAGCATCGCAGATCTGATTATAACCCACCCCACTCTAAACGAGGGTTTGGTGTCGCTTTTTGGAAGTGTCGCAGCGCGAACCTAAGCATGCGAGAGTCTTTCGCTGACGAGACCGGTCGGTCTCTTGTGGACACAAGAAGCCATGTTTCCTAGGAATGGATAATTGTGACAGTCGATAATTGGGCGAACCGTATTCTTGGACTATGTGGAGTGCTTCATCCTGTCCAAGGTGGGAAATAGCTTTCTTCAATCGGCATGGCAGCAGGCTCATTCTCATAGTTGAACGGATCGCCCCAAAAGCCCTTGTCATATTAGTGCTGGTCCGTGTAGCAGATACCACAAATGACTTACAAAATCAAAATCAGCCATGAAACCTGGCGTTGGCTGCGGGTCTCCCACAATGTTGTTGATGTTACTAAGATTAAAGTCATCCCAGTTGGGCTGTACAAGATTTTGCATGAAGGACTGCTGCTGTTGTTGCGGTTGCGGTTGCGCTTGTTGCTGCTGTGATTGAGATTGTTGCTGCCGCTGCGGCATCGGTGGGAGCAGTTCCGGGTTCGGCCGTACTTGCTGGGGATTTGTCGTGATCGGATCTGGTGTGTACGGGCCTGACGACACCTGTAGGGCATAACTGGGGATGGCGCCCATGGCTGGGTAGACACGGACGTTGTCGTTTGAAGGATCATCGAGTGGTGCATTGTTAACGGTTTGTCCTTGTGGACTGGCGTACGAGCTGGAGCTCTGAGACTTGTTCCGTGGCGACGTGTTGTGCTCTTCGATTGCTCTATCAATCATGTTTCGGACAGCTTGCCATGCTTTGGCGCCGTTGTTTTCTCGAAGAAGTCGTGACATCTGCAAAGCTCTAAGAGCGCGCTGCCTGTCTGGGGTGTCGAAAAGCGGATTGCGCAGCTCTGAGAGTACGTGCATAATGGCTTGAAACGATGCGATACCGCCTGCTGGTTTTAGTTCAGTTTGTCACATTGACTTTTGGTGACTGACCTATGTGCCACTGGAAACGCGCAGCATGAACATCAGCCGCCGCACCGTTGATAGTCTCTATGCAATTTACAGATTTTTCGAAGATCCTGCAGTGGCATTAGCTCGGTCATCGGATGTTCCTGTGGCTTGCTGTTGCTTACGATCGTCGGATGTCAGTCGAAAAAACTACATCCCGGTAAGCGCGTGGCATGCGCAACCAAAATAACAAGTAGCTTCGCCATTCCAACAAGGAGGCTAGTCCCAGAGAAAGCCGTTGCATCGGGATCTCTGGGTTGCAATGTCTTAGATATTTGGAGTGAACCTCTTCATGATACTCATGAAGCATGACTTTGATCTGCTCGTACAGATTCTGCAATTCCACGGCAGGATCTGGGTGAGATGTGCCCTGAAGTCCTGAATCTAACATACGTCTCTCCAGTCGATAAGTGCATTGAACTATTCGTCGTAGGCAACGCATGCCCACGTAGCGGACGAGCTGAAATGTTAGTGATGTGAACCGCTCTGCATTGTATGGAGATGGACCAGGACTGGTACCATCCACAAGATCCTCATCGTCGATGTTCCGAGGGAGCAGTGTCGTATAGAAGTCCTCCGTAATGCTAGGCTCTTGTCCCTTGCACTCGGCTGCGCGAAACTCCAGATGACTGAGTTGATGCCACATGCGTCTTCGTGATTCGATGGTGATTGCGTCCATGGAGCCTTTTGGGAATAATGAGGGATCTCGATGCAGCCCCTGGTTGAGAGCGATCCTAAAGGCTGTTCCTAAAAGAACCCACGCTTTGCCCATATCTTCCTCTCTTGTGATACAGGTCAACCAGAGCACAAACCCCTGAAAGATCTCTAAACTTGATGAAGTGAGATAGTTCTCGCGGGCCAGTGATATCTCCACACCTAATTGGAAGCGGTCAAGAAGGGACTCTTTCGTCTCTCCGAATTTGCTTTGCACTACCTTTGGTGGTAATGAATTGATGGCAGAGAAATATATGGCAAATGATATCGGGTGTGTCTCTTGGTTGTAGTGTGCGAATTTGCGGACGACTGTACTCTTATGTGTGATTCGAACCATGGGGTCCACATTTGCAAAGTACACATCGAGCAGCGTGTCACGGAATCCTTGATTGTTCGGAAGTAGTTGTTCCAAATTCGATCCGATACCCGCACGTCCGAGGGAAAGCAAATCCACGAGGCTGTTCTGCGGTACCTCCTTTCTCTCTTCGTCCGACTTATCTCCGAGCAAAGCCTTGATATCTTGGATCTGGATGTATTGTCAGCCCAAGAACCGGAGGAATTGCTCGACCTCGACCTACTTCCTCAGCCAGTAATGCAAAGTGAAGAGCTGACACAAACTGTGAACGTCCCTCATCGAGTATTAAAACACCATCTCCATTATCAGCTGCCATTCCATGATGTCCAAGCGAGGACTGGCTGTTTGACGATGGCGTTAGATGTGATTCGTGATCTCTTCTCTCCAGATCGGCACTGGACCGTACTGATGATCGTGGGAGTGTGCCTTGCCCAGCCACTGCCTTCTCCAGAAGTAGTTCGAGTCTGTCAAGACGCGACTGCACGTCGCTGTTCTTTGCAATCTTCCCATTGCCACCGAGAGTAGGTTTCGTTATCCTTCCGGCAGCGGTTTGGTCCTGTATCTGATCGGACCAGGTACACACATGGCTGCCACGGTTGCATGCCCCACAGACGGGATGAACATGATCACATTTGACTTTCCTTCGTCGACATGTCAAACACGAGGAAATGACGCGCTGTCTGCCTCCGCTAGCCTTGGTTGCTGAGGTCGGCGAATGCGGACCAGAGCTTGGTCTCGAGTCTCCCATCGCATCGTCTTGCGCTCCCGCTCTTTCGTCCCAATTCCGTCTCACTTGAAGTTTGCAAAGTTGTTGATCGGAGGCACGGGGAAGTGGTTGAGCCGAAGCGATGCTGGTTGTCGCCTCCCCGCGCTATTTTTCAGACCCGCTTTACCCGCTGTGATTGGCCATGAGTCGCCCCTTCTGCAGAGAACCACTTTCTGTTCAAGTACGAGGCCCCCCAACATAAGTTCCTACAGTGTCGTCACACGCCATGCAGCCTGCCAAGCTACCGACATTGCACGACGCGTCGGAGCCTGGTATTGGGCGATGTACAACTACGTCACCGAACCTGGGTAATCATAGCTAACGCCCTGACAAAGCAGCGGCATAGCTATGATTCTCTATCTCAATCGCCATCGGCGCATGTCCTTGGGCTTTACGTTGTAATGTATCACGCTTAGCTATCAGCACTATCTTGCGTACCATGTGGATCACACCGAATCCGGGTATTCATGCAATGTCGAGCTCGGCCAGCTACCACTATACCCTGTCTCATACAGATCGAGTCACCGAGTGTGCAAAATGATACAGCGGAGTTAACAACACTCTTTGGTATGCTTACGACAGTCCCCAAAAGCTTGTCTATGATGTGGAAGCACAATATGGAAAAGTGCCTGAAGTGGAACAGTGCACGTGACATAGTGCTTACGACAGCACCATGGCCTCAATTCGACGGACAAATCAATCGACCATGTTAGTGGGCATTACAGCTCGCAACTACTCACCGCATTGGTCTTCGGAGTTTAGATCGCTTAATATCAGACGCTCAGGCAGCCGGCCAAGAAAGCGATTGGCTCTTTGTCTACTGCGTAGGATTTCAGCTGCACTGGCGTTAGTACCGAAGTAGCCATTCTACGCTCTTGTTCCCATCGCTGGGTAGCTTTAGCATGGTGAGATGAGGGGCTGCTGACCGTAGCTATATTGCGCTTTTCTCGGACCCACACGGATGAGTCGTATAGAGTTGCCATGTTATTTTAACAGTGGTATAAAGCTGAGCGATATCCATGCTCACGAGGCACATCGTCGAAGATATCATACAGATCAGTCTGAACCAGCTGCAGATATCGAATCAATACTAGCCATGTATCACAAACAACTCTTTATCAACAACGAAGTCAGTCTTCCAAGCAGGCAACTATCACTTTACTAACATTTCGATAAGTACGTCGATGCAACTTCGAATGAGACTCTGTCCATATACTCTCCCCATGATGAATCCCTTGTCGCCGATGGCATTCAAGTTGCGTCTTCAGCAGATGTTGATAGGGCAGTCGCAGCGGCGCGCGCAGCTTTCCACGGCGAATGGAGCAAGTGGACGGCACAGAAACGCAGCATTGCAATGAACAAATTTGCAGATCTGATTGATCAGAACGCATCGATGCTGGCTGAGTGGGAGTCGAAGAGTATGGGCCAACCAATCAGTATCGCGGCCTGGTGTTATACGTTGGTCAGCGCGACCTTTAGGTATATTGCTCATTCGTCGACGGCCTAATGTCACTAATACGTACGAGGTACTATGCCGGATGGACAGACAAGATGCCGGGTGAGCAGTGGCCGGAAGAGGACGGCATCTACAAGATTGTCCAGTACGACCCGATCGGTGTATGTGCAGGTATCGGGGCATGGAATGGAAGCGGACTATTCTTCGGCTTCAAGATTGCTGCGGCTCTTGCCGCCGGATGCACCTTTATCTACAAGGGTTCCGAGAAGTCTCCAGTTGGGCTGCTGCAATTCGGCGACTTGATCAAAGAGGCTGGATTCCCACCAGGCGTCGTCAACATTCTCACTGGCGATGGAAAGGTCGGCGCAGCTCTGGCAAGCCACATGGACATCAACAAGATCAGCTTCACGGGATCCGCGTTTGCTGGCAAGAAGGTGCAGGAACTAGCAGCGAAGAGGTATGCAAGACACCCCCATGACTACCTTTTTGCATGCTTATCAATGCAGCAACCTCAAGCGTGTCACTCTTGAGCTCGGTGGAAAATCGCCGTCTCTCATCTTCCCTGATGCCAACATCGAGAACGCGCTACAACACCACTCGCAAAACTTCCTTTTCAACACCGGTCAGGCGTGCATCGCAGCGTCGCGTACGTTTGTGCACGAAGATATTGCAGATGAGTTTGTGAAGCAGCTCAAGGTGCGGTTCGAGCAGTTCAGCCATGCTGTGGGATCTCCAGCGGACCCCAAGACATTCATGGGACCACTCGCCGACGGCAAGCAGTTCGAGCGCGTCATGGGTTTCATGGAGAAAGGCAAGGCCGAGGCCGAACTCGTGACAGGCGGCGTTCGTAAGGGCGACAGTGGATTCTACGTGGAGCCTACCATCTTCCTGAACCCCAAGGATGATGCTACCATTTATCGTGAGGAAATCTTTGGACCTGTCATCACGATCCGAACGTTCAAGACTGAGGAGGAGGCTATCAAGCTGGCCAACGATACGGCATACGGCCTCTCCTCATGCGTCTTTACTGCATCGATGTCGAGGGCTCTGCGCCTGGCGAAGCAAATAGATGCTGGTAATGTCAACATTAACACTAGTCAGACATTTGCACCACATGTCACGTTTGGCGGATTCAAACAGAGCGGAGTCGGCAGAGAAGGTGGAAGGCAGGGTCTCATGAACTACCTTGAAGCGAAGACGCTCAACATCAAGTAAGTCATAAAGTGGTTCCTGAGAAGGCTGAGCTGACAACCAGTAGCATGAATGTCTAGATAGAAGCTGGATAATGGGCCAAAAAGGTCAGAGTCCACTACCATGGCTTGCGGAGCGGGGTAGTAGTAAGGTGACAGTAGTTGCAGCTAATTGAAGTTGTTCTGCTGGCATGTGCTGCAGTGTTGATCTCCACATTCTCCCGTGGTTGAAGACGTCGGGCTGGGAATGACAGGGATGATGTGCATTGGTGGATGCTTGGTGGCCGCTGCGAACCATTGTGGTGGCTGACTCGTCGATCTGAGCTGACAGCGGCTGGCTCCCCAACAGCAGCCGTGATCGCCATGCTTTGCAATATGAAAAGGGGAGAAAAAAGAAGCGATGTACAGTGAGACAGAAGCTACGATAACGAGAGCGCCTCGAAGCAAAACGTGGTGCGTGTGCATGGGTATGTCGTGTCTAGACAATGGACCGTGGCACCTGGCAGGCTAATCGACGAAACACGCGAGTAATGCAGCCAATGACCGGACATAGGGCCGGGAAAACAGCTAGCACTCATGCATCACCCTCCCGCACGTCACGTCACGGCTTTATCGTCGCGCGCTCTGCTGTTCCTACTGGTCCCGGGCAATAGCTTGGGGCTGCCGCTCCGTGCATCGAGGCTGGCATGGCACCCAAGCTTGCTTGCTTCGCGTCTTCATCATGGCGTCGCTCCAACAATCCTGGGATTCCCCTCGATCCTCGACTTCCTCGTGTAGAAAGAGGTGTCTTTCGGCCCCGCGCGCTCACACACAGCTGATCCGCGGGCGATAGCCGAGTTGGGGTGTGAGCTGACCTGAGACCAGACGGATACAGAGTACATCTATCAGACATGAGGACATGGCGACACTGTCTCCAGGTACGAACTGCTCAGCCTCCACCATGTGAAGCTATCGCCGCTCGGGCACGCTGACTGAGCCGTATCGACAGACGTCCGCGACTCCACTCTTCGGTCTTTGAAATTGACCTGTCCCTCCGCTGAAGTAGTCCACGACGAGCTGTCGTCTGCGAGCACCGCGTCCCCCATCATGGGCGCACGATCCAACAATCCAAACCCGTTTGGTGATGCAGATGGCGAGTGGTCAGACGAAGAGGAACTCATACCGAGGGGTAGACGCAAGACACAATATGTCCCCCCTCATGTCAAGGTCACGGCGACGTTGGCGGAATCGAGCTCCGAAGGCTCGAGCACTAGCTCTCCTACTCCAAATCGATTGAGCCCCATGGTGCCACCCAAGAGCCCATCGAGACCAGATATTAGGCCTGGAAGCAGCCAAGACGATCTTGTGCAGCGCTTCTACCAAGTCACACGAGAGCGGGATGCACTGAGGAAAGAGCTACAGAGGAAGAGCATGGGCCCTGATGGTCTACCTGCAAGATCTTCAGTCGTGTACCAATCAGAAGAAAAGACTCTCGTCGAAGAGCTGCATGCGTTGCGCTACGAGATTAGGATATGGAGTGAAGAGTACTTCAGCGGACCTGTCAAGACGAGCAGCAAGCGGCCCTACCTGCATCGTGCTAAAGAGCTATTCGGCAACCTCACAGACAACTACAGCGCGTACCTCAAACACAACGACGACCGACCGCTTATAATGCAAGCCTACCTTTGGAACAAACTCCAGCAAAACGTTTTCAGCAATTGGCAGAAAGGCTGCGGCTACGTCTGGGCCGGCAAGCTGGGCGACCGCAAGCTACGGCCCATCAACGACACACTGCGCAAAGCCGTCAAAAATGAAGAAGAAGCCGAACAATACCACCAATGGCGGTCGTTGACCGTCAATCTCCTCGTCCCCCAAGTTGATGGAAGATGGCGCCCCACCTTCGACGCTGCGCCAGTCCTCAAACGCATAACTCGTATATGTAGCCGCGTGCGACGGAAACTTCGACCGTGGTCTACACAGTCGCTGCGCTTGGGAAAGGAACAACTACACACCATCATCTCTGCCGCAGTAGCGCTCGATCTTAAGATGAAGCGCCAACTTGCTGACTACCGCTTCGTGACCTTCACGGGCGGCAAACAGGATCAATACTGGGGCTATGGGTTCTACGATTCTGAAATGGAGGATGTGTACGACGATGATGATGACGGTGCTGGTGGTGGAGGGTATGGATCAAGTCCCAGTAAGAAGGGCAGAAAAGTAGAGCTCGCGCTTGCCCCTGCGTTGGAGAGGTGTGGAAATGCAAATGGGCATGTGTTTGATCAGAGCTTCATGCTCGTCAAGGCGGATGTGAGCTGTAAGAAGTTGGAAAGGGTGAAGAAGGCGACGAAGAAGGGGGGCCGGGGGAAGAGGGAGGGCTTCAGGGCGTTGGGGAATGTGTGGAATAAGTATGCTTGACATGAACGCTTCGTACGATAAGGTTCACGTTGCGAAGCAAATGGCCCCTCTTCGGCGAGGAGACTTGCACGGCTACGGTTACAAGCATAAACCATCGCCATCCGCCTTGAAAGCAATTCTCTCGTGTCTCATCACTTCCAATCTCCGTACATCGCAGTACTTGAGCCACTTATCCTTGCATTCTGAGCACTCTTCCATGCCTTCAAGCGCGAGTGCAGACCATGATGGGTCCGATGACATTGCAGACTGGAAATTTGATGGATTCAGATCCACGGAGGCCGAGCGCTGATGTAGCTTGGTTGCTGCCTGCGTCTATATTATCTACAATGATTCTTTGGATGCAGTACATTTCTTGATCGAGCTGATCCGAATGTGGTTCGTCGATCAAAAGGGAAGAGGAGGAGTTTGGCCAGCTGGAGGTATACATTGGAATAGATTTGGATGGTATTTGATAGGGCGACTCTACATATTCTGGGTCTTCAAGCTCACAAGAGTACCAGGCATTTAGATGGAGAGCTATAGTAGTGAATTATGCAGGGAGCAATCACTAGTGCAACGGCGAAAATAAAGGTTTCAGGAGGCCACCATCAGAGGGGGCTGGATAAATGATCTGCATATCCATAAGCCTTGTCTGTGTTCTGCGTATGTATATTATGTTCATTGCAATAAGGCTGAGTCTCGGCATGTGCACATCTCCTACAACTAAATTGAACGCAGCCGTATACATAAACGGGAAGCGTCTTGAATGCGTAAAGGTACGATATTGTAGGTACGTCCCAACTAGTAAAAGAAAAAGAACCATGTCACGCTTGTCTTCGCAGAACTGGCAGAGACGCATGTCCATGTTCCCTCCGCTTGTGTTTCAGTAGAGCATCTGTTCTCCGAAACTTTTTCCCACATCCCTCTTCTGGACATGCCAACAATCCCTCTCGCTCGCCATGTCGCGCAACCATATGTCGCGCTAGATTTCCCTTCGCGTACAATCCATGATATCTCACATCGCACAACTCGCAGCAACATACGGCCTCCTCAGTCTCTGGGGCATTGGTGAGGCTGAGTTGCGTATTGCATTGAGGATTCTCAGGGATCTGGAACTGAGCGCCTGTGTAGCACAAATATGGGTGTTGCACCGGCGTTCGAAGGAGTCTTTCGATCTCGACAGGACGCAAATCATCATGATGACAGGTTATTGGCGACGTAGTTGACGCATGGGCTGATGGTTGGGTACTCGGGCCCGAGAGTGGTACAGGTGGCGATGTAACAGGCTGCGATGGTCCTAACGGTTCAGGCCGAGGAAAGATGAGCGCTGCTTTTGATTTATTGCTCCCTGTCCAGATATAGTTCGCTGGATCATCGTAGGGCATATATGAGTCGTAATCAGCTTCAGGAGAGCGTTGTGGCTCTTCATCGCTATTATAGTCATCATCATGCTGGGCACTATCGTCGTAGTAGGCACGACTCGTTGGATCAAGCGGAGCAAACTGATTTGAGTCAGGTGCGTATGTTGTTCGTGCATCGTCGAGCTCGCTGACATGATAAACAGAATATGGTAGAGCCATAATAACGTTGTAACGATTAATTAGATGATGTGATGTCCAGCGAGAGATATGTAAAAGACTCTGCGCAGATATAGGCGGGGTTGTTCACCTTACTGCCTGGCGATGAGTTGGCATGCGTTGGCACATGTTCGTGGGGTGGCTGAGCTTGGAACCCTATCTCCAAGAGAGCTGAGGCACACTGTGACGCAGTAAGGCTGAAACTTCGTGCATCCACCTAAGCAAACGAGTCTGCACAGTACCCGACACATTGAAGTCCTGCCGGACTGGTAGATATGACAGCATCAAGCATTCAAATATTAACAACAAAAATGCTGTGCAGTTGCTTTGATCTATTCATATTAGGGATAACTACAGCTATTATTTAGCAGATCCGAAAACAAGGCAACCTTTCCCGTCTGACCGACAAAACCGAAATCTCTAGGAAGAGAATCTCTTGGCCCTCCTTGCGGTCGGAGTAGCAGAAGGCTGAAGCACCTGCGGCTGTTGGAGCGTGAAGGTGCCATTCTTGAAGTCGAGCTTCCTGACCTTGGTGTTGCGAAGGTTGTCCTGGCCGGAGAGCGCAGCATCAGCGTAATATAGAAGCCACTCGTCTTCGAACTTGACAATACTCTCATGCGTGGTCCATCCCTTGACTTCCTGCAGGAGAGTGCTCTTCCAGTAGAAAGGACCATCGGGTTTGTCTCCGACGGCAATATCAATGGTGTGGGTAGTGCCAGTGGAGTACTGGAGGTAGTAGTGCTTGCCAACCTTGTTGATGGAAGGGCCCTCGAAGAAGCGACGAGTGCTGTTGGCCTGCATGATGGCGCCGTCCTTGTCATAGATAGTCAATTCCTTGGGAGGGCTTGCGAAGCTCAGGAGATCATCGGAGAGCTTGGCAAAACGAGGACCGATTGCTGGGCCAGAAGTGGGTGTGTCTGGGCCAATAGCGGACGCGTTCTAAATTCTCTAGTAAGTTTCCTCGTGTGGACAGACGAGTTCAGAAGTACTCACAAAGACGTTGTTGCTGTCATAAGCCTGGAGTTGGCCACCTGAGATTCCGCCGAAGTACAAATAGTAGCAACCATCCTCCTCAAGCACAGCGGGATCGATACTATAACTTCCAGGAATGTAGCTTGGCTCAGCTTCGAATTT
This sequence comes from Phaeosphaeriaceae sp. SRC1lsM3a, assembly GCA_001644525.1. Classification (NCBI taxonomy): domain Eukaryota; kingdom Fungi; phylum Ascomycota; class Dothideomycetes; order Pleosporales; family Phaeosphaeriaceae; species Phaeosphaeriaceae sp. SRC1lsM3a. The sequence goes on from KV441724.1 coordinate 707,141, forward strand.
ACCATCTGGCGTATCGGAAATTGCCACGCCAATTCGGAAGAGACCCTCATTGTCTTTGGCCGGGAAGAACAGGTAAAATTTGCCATCTTTTTCTGCTGCATCTGGTGCCCAGAGTTGTTTGGTCGCCCACGGAATGTCAGGTAGGTCGAGAATCTAGTCAAGCGATTAGCTTTGCAGGGTCGGAAGACGAAAAGGATGATTAAAATACCTTCTCTGAGACTTTGGCTGGTTCGTTGATATCGGTTTGCATGAGCACATAGTAGTCTTTCATATCATACTAGAACCGATAAGATTCTGTTTCTTGAAGTTCATATGGATGTACTAACCGCTCCACCAACGCCATCATCTTGAACCGTGGTGTTCCAATCATGCGATCCGTAAATATAGACTGTGTCTGGATCATGACTCCAAACATGAGCTGCCGGATCAGCTTGGTGGAAAGTGTTGATAACCGGAGGCTCGTAAGGTGCGACTGAACAAGACATCTTGGGTGATCGAGGTTGGCTGCGACTGGATCGTCCCTAGTAAGCAGCCACGCCCCGTTTATATACCAACTAGTGACGCAACCCACAAAAACCACAACACTCCATCAGGCCGCGGCTTACACTGTGTTTAGGCTGATTTCTGGTACTCGGAACACCGCTTGCATGGTAAAATATTGTTTGGAAACCTTCCTTTGTGATGATTGGGACGTGATTTTAAGTTTCCACACCCTTGGAAGGTCCGACATCTGGGAGACTGGTCGGTCCGAACGGCACTATTTCTGCGGAAATTGAAAACCATACAGCGATCACATATTGTCGAGTATTCAGTACTAAGGTTATTCAGTCTCATGAACATCGGATTCTATGATGGTGATGATTGACAGTAACGATTGCAGTAGCTTGATCAAGTTTCCCCACGAGCACGTACAACTTCAACTTGTGTTGACATTAGCCTTTCCAAGCCTCTAACAACGTTCTCCAGGCCGTCTCCGCGGGGTAACGGCCTGTTCTAAGCATACCCAGGTCCAATTTGAGGCTAACTTCTACATGCCGAGGTGGCGACGACCCACAACTCACGCTGGGGGCCGAGCTAAGATGACGGCCACACACCTATTTGCAGAGAAGACGATACAGCGAGGAGCATACCATTTAACCGATCCAAGAATCTTTGTCTTCAGTCATGCTTAGCACTTCGTATGCTGCTGTTGCGTTACACTTCCATCCTATCAATAGGTTGTTAGTGCTGATTCACGTGATATGAACTCAGTTGATGACGAGTCGTTTCGGGTTCTGATTCGTGGATTTGCCCCTGTCGCCGGAGGAGCGCGGACAACACGGTCCATGGAATAGGAAAGTACCGTGCCAAGTCATCGGTTTAGTCCCGCCCCGGCTTGTTCTCCAGGCGACGATCCTCATTCCAATGATTCTCCATTGAGCTATTCAAGATTCCAGCACATAAAAGAGGCCCATCGCCAAACTTTTGTATCTTCGCCAATTGTAAAAGCCTCTTCCCACACATCACCATTCCTACTTGAAAGTCCATGCAAGTTCACTCCGCGCTCGTATTGGGCGCGCAGTACGACACAGTGCTGCATATGAAACAACGAAGGCTCTCTATCATATTTCCAGCCTCTAGAGTGACAAAGTGTAATACATCATTCTGTGGCAAAGCTTATCTCGCCTTACTCAGGGCGTTACATGGACTTCCCATTCTGCATTGTACAATCGCTTGACGGTCCCTCGTTTTTCGGCATCACCAAGCGGTCCATCTTTGCTTGTGACCTCGCTTTCCAGAACGCCTTTTTTCTCGCCTGTGTGCAAGTACCTGAGGAAGTAGACAGAGGTCTCAATATAATTGAGCAAAGCCACTCGAGGGTTTAAAGTTGTGCCAGTAACCATCTTCATAATCCATGGTACAATGAGCGGGGCATCTGTGCAGGACGGATGAGCGGTGCCAGCTGTTATGTGTTAGAGTTCGAGTGCTGTGGTGGACAAAAAGGTCACTTACTCAGTGTCATGAACCAGCCTTCCTTCACACTTTGTACGATACTCCGCACTACTCCAAAATGTTTGCCTTGGTCGTAAAACTCGACCTGCTTCTCGGTCCATTCCCCACTTTGCATGACCAGTATTGGGACATGGATGTCTTTGTTCAAAGGTCCGGAACCTTTTCCAGGATCGAGCGCGATCCCTCCATTAATTCGCATTCCTTCTGTTCCAGCTGCCTTCAACGCCTGCATGACTCCCGTGGCACCGTACGAATGACCAGCAACGGTGACGGCGTCAAGATCGAGGCGGTCTTTGAACCCAGGAAGAGCTTCGCGTGGAGAATCAGGCTTGAGATTGGACACAGGAGCGTCGCCAGCATTGAGCTGAGCGAAGAGCTTGACGGTCTCACTGATTTCGGCTTCGCGAAAAGATAATTGCGCTTTCTTGAGGTCGAGGTCGGTCATTGGCGGCTTCGATTCTAGGTCCTTCAATTTCATGTGCCACACCTTCTTTTCTGTGCCATCAGTATGATGAATGATTGTACCAGGACCGCTTCCATCGCGATGCTCCACGGCAGCAACAACGTAACCATGGCTGGCAATGCTGCCCAAATAATGTGAGTAGCTCTGGCTCATACCAGCCATACCATGCGTGAATACAACACAGGGTAATTTTCCCGTTTTTTCTCTACGCTTCAACTCCAGATGCACCTGCTCATCAGAATCAAAAACGTCCTCCGAACCAAAATCCATCTCACTCTTGTCGGATAGGGTCTTTTCGTCTGCTGTAAGGATGGGCGCGTCAACGGCACCAGGAATTACAGTGCTCGAGCCCAATAGCCACAGTCCGAATGTGAACAAAGACTGGATGGGTGCGAAGGAAATACCCGCGAGCCGAGCATAGCCAGTGCCGATAAGCGATATTGGCTGAGGTAGCCACGGCCGAGCCCATGGTCGTTTACTTGGTGATGCCCTGGGTAATGAAGATGGGTAGTAAAGGGTTATCGCAAGTGTGGACAACTCAAATGCGTTCTCTCCTGTCTCTTTCAAAGTTGCGTCATGGATGACTCGCTTCTGTACTTCAGTCTCTACATCCAAAATGCCAACTTCGTGTGGTCCGGTATAAGGCGGAAGTGGCGATGTGATTGGGGTCAGAGCTATGAGAAGTATCCAGAAAAGCAGCGATGCAGATGTGAATATGATTACGCGACGCGGCGTTATTGGGCGTAGCCCGAAAACCATGATGAGAATGCTTCACGCAGGACCAAGAAAAGGATGCAAGATTATGTCGGAAGAAGGTATTGGGGTATCGAATATGGAAGTTCGACAATATAGACAATGGAAATCCTGTGTTGAAGGTGAATGGGATGACAAACGTGGCTGAGGTTTAAGATCGACTTGGCGAAGGCGACTTTGACGGTCTTCGCGGAAGATGACGTATGGCAGTATTGCTGAGTTATGATTGGCCAGTGCATGAGTACTAATAAACACGAACACTCGCGCAGCCCATTCCCGTCTCTTCCTAACACTCTTTATTGTGATGCTTTCCGTCATTGAAAAGCACACATAGACCTCGCTGCTTGAGACTCTTCCCTTGATATCCATCTTTGTGCAAAGTCATGGGCGCACACTGGGCATGGAAAATGTTGCAGCCCTGGCAAAGTCACGAGACGTTACCTTAATCGAAGCCACTTCGAATTCAATGCACAGGGAATCGGCATGCCATGGTAATTCGCTGGCACTATATCCGCAGGAGGATATTCGGGGCTCTGAAGCGGGATCCATCTCAGCAGCTTACGGTCAGGATCGCATATTGTGGAGTCGCGAGCTGTGTCGAGGTGCTATCTCTCAACCTGCCACTGCAGGTAGGACCATATGACATACGCTTTCCATGAAGCCAAGCATATGACGATACGAGCTGGCCAGTTGTCTAGCTCCAAAGCAAGGTTGTCTGGGCTTAATGCGGGCTGACCACTCATGAACCACGTTTGACTCACAGATTTCAACCACGCCCATTTTCTTTCTACGTCAATAAGAGGAACCACCTCGTACGTACAAAATCCCAGTAAAACCATGCCCAACATGCGAATCAAAAGCCCAAAAGGCACTACAGACTGGGCTGAAGGCAGCATCATTCTCCGCGAGGCTATCTTCAGCAGAATCCGCAAGGTGTTCGAAAACCACAACGGCAAAGAAATTGACACACCAGCCTTTGAGCTCAAGAGCATTCTGACAGATAAATATGGCGAAGACTCCAAGCTCATCTACGATCTCGAAGATCAAGGCGGAGAGATTTGCGCTCTCAGATACGATCTCACGGTACCATTTGCACGATGGCTAGCGATGAACAATGTCCGCCAAATCAAGCGATTCCAGATCGGCAAAGTGTATCGCAGAGACCAACCTGCCATCGAGCGTGGTCGCATGCGCGAATTCTTTCAATGCGACTTTGATTTTGCCGGTGCTTTGGATCCCATGATACCTGATTCGGAGGTACTTTGCATTACTGCGGAAGTGTTCGAAGCTTTGGAGCTGGATGTCACCATCAAGGTCAACCACCGCTTCATCTTGGACGGAATCTTATCTGCGGTCGGTGTTCCAGCAAGTATACTGCGAGCGATCAGCTCTGCTGTGGATAAGCTGGACAAGTTGCCATGGGACGAGGTAAAGAGGGAGATGGAACAGAAAGGACTTGATAGTGAGGTTGCGGATAACATCGGCTCCTATGTGGTATGGACAGAAGAAAAACGTGCTTTCTCTGAAACGCTGGACTTCCTACGTTCGGACAGCCTACTCTCGAAAAATGATCAAGTGAAAAAGGGAGTTGGAGAGATGGAACTGCTTCTGCAATACTTGCGAGCCTCCGACATCGCTCAGTATGTTACGTTCGATCTTTCGCTCGCTCGAGGCCTCGATTACTACACTGGCCTGATCTACGAAGTAACATCGAGCGAGTCAACGCTCAAAGTCGGGAGTATAGCTGCCGGAGGCCGTTATGACAATCTAGTTGGCACATTCAGCAGACGCGATATCCCTTGTGTCGGCATATCGTTCGGCATTGATCGCATCTTCACCATACTCCGGGCGAAGTCAAATGACTCGATTCCTGCAAGCAAGCTTGACGTGTACATCGTGGCATGTGGAAGCAATCTGCTGGTTGAGAAGAAGATGTCTATCGCTCGACAACTGCGAAAAGCCGGCATTAGTGTCGACTTCGACACAAAGGCGAACCGAAATCCTCGGAAGCAAGTTGAACTGGCTGAATCGAATAGTGCAGTAGTCACGATCCTTCTCGAGGACGACGCGTCTGTAGTACGTGTCAAGGTTGTTGCTACACGGGCGGGAAGGATAGAGAGCGCCGTAGAGATTGACCAAGCGTCACTCGTTGAAGAAGTACAGCAGCGATTGTCTTAGGCTGAAGGCGAAGAGATTGCTTCGTGGCTCCAGTTGAGGTCGTGTGGGGTATCCTGCGGCATCATGTCGACTATTCGAGATACAACGGATATCCTTCGCTTCCATATTTGGCTGAAAGGGTTCGTCGACAACCTCAATTTGGAATTAACCCACACGCTCAACTACCATTTTCTCCCTCCCGTCTACAACCCCAGCATCCAAATTGACGTAAAGCCTCCACCTCATAACACGGCCCGGATAATGTTGTCTGTCAGCACCGACAGCGGCCTCGACGTGCCGAGCTCAGATCCATAAACACCCGCTACGCGAGAAAATCATCACAGCCATGGGCCCACGGCCTCAGACCAACACTGGGTTGGCACATGCTTCCCTCATTCCGCTTTCCTGTCCCGGGGATGACTTGCATAAGGCGGCAAGAAAGCAGTCTTTTACCCGGACGATCACCGTGACTTCCCTGTGCCGATTTCCTTTCTCCTTTGCATATTGCATAAAAATGTACATTGCGCGCAGCTGTGGCTTTGTTGGTGTTTACATGAGACGCGTCGCACATGCTGACTGCTGTACGAGCGCGGCGTGCTCGCGTGCGTATAACATGATATACTATCGAAGGGAGGGAGCTGGGGTCTTTCCTATTCTGTGCCTAAGTGCTTGAATGTCTACCTTTCTTTCGACAATGCCAAACTTCATCCAGACTATGCCGCAGCTTTCCCACTTGCAGACATGACGTGCAGTTGCTGCCCTCGCACAGCGCATATCATATCTGCCGTCTGCAGTATCGCTCCACCACAACACTGCGACAAATAACATAGATTGGTATTTTCTTGCATGCAGCCAACAGCAAGTGCGAAGAGAGCTAAAAAATCAACGTGCACAACCAATCACAATCTGTATCCGGCCCAATCGCACGGCCCCTCTATCGCGTGCACAATACCACAATGCGCGGCTCGCTGTCAACGCATACACGCACAATATAGCCGCGAGAGCAAAGAAGAGCGTGGCTTGCAGACGCGGCGACGCCGCACTATGGGAAAAGGAGAGGAGATGGAATGCATAAGATGTACGCTCCACAATTCTCAACCATGCCTCGTGCCCCTTCGCCATAATTAACAAAGCGAACGAACAAGCGACTCGGCTGCGCCTAGGTCCGATCGTAAGGTTCGGTTGGTATCCGCGCCGCATGGTAATTGCAGAAGGACCCTTTTTCGCATACAGTTCAATTTGGCTCCACGTTCCAGAGACCCGTCTCACAATGGACACAGACACGAGCAATAATGGAACGTTTGACTCAACGAGGTCATGTCCGTATGTGTCCCCAATCTATCCCAGGGTCCGAACTAATTCACAGCACGCGACCCTGTTGCCAGTTTCGATGCTTCAGACTGACATCCCAGGGTTGCGCTCATGCGGCATCCGTGCCCACGCCTGCCACCTAACATTAGTACAGTCGTGCGACTTATGACATAGCCCAACCTCAGCCCTACCCTCGTGCCGAGTCACGTCCTCGGAAAGGGTCAAACGCTCGTTTCAACACCAGCCCACACGTATGCAACATCACTGGCCGACCACGTATAGTTGTTTCGAAACATCTTTCGCCAATCTGCAACGCTGGCGCCGCGAGTGTGGCCATGATTCATTAAGGTTGATGTGGACCGAGATGAGTCGTGCGCTAGTTGCGGACCGGCGCATCGCTGGTTGCGCGGGTGGCGTTATAGGCTTCGTAGGGCGAGATGAAACGACGCAGAGGCATTGAAGATAGAGTTTGTGTACGTGCTTGTGTGTATGGTGGTCGAGTGGGTGGTCTGGTGACGGAAATGTTCTGGAAGGAGGGGTGGAAATTGGATGCTGGTAGAGATATTTTTGGATTATTCTAGGTAGTTGTGCAAGTTGGGATGATGATGATGAAATCAATCATCTCTTGCTTGCGATTGTCTTACAGTGAAGACAAGTATACCCCTCCCATAGTCCTTACTTTGCTCGTTTGGCTATGCCCTCTTCGTTTTTCCCTGCCTTTGGTCTAAAACAATAGCATAAAAAACATTGGGGGATGTCGCGGCTAACGGACGTCTATGGATCAAGGAGATGTTATACAGGCGACTGCCGTGCATGGTCGCTGATAATGAGACTGTGAGAAAGGAAAGTGACTAGACTGAGAGCACAAGCTTGTGCTTCGACAAAGATTTTGAGATAGCAAGGCCAACGCCTCGCTGATGTGAATTCGCTTGAAAATCGAGTGATAGTATCCGAAGATGAATGAAATGCGTGAAGACAAAGAGAGTCTTGAGTCGTGAATAATTACATCGAAGGTACATCGCAGGCTGTCGTCGACGACTTGTTTGCGATGAGTGCAAGTGTGGTCCAGCCACAATCTGTTTGCAGGCATACTCTGCGACAGGAAGCAGAACGTGAGTGATTTTGCTATATCCTGGGCGAGTGACGCGGTGGTGCAGGAAAGAGCGAAAGCATCGGTGATCTTGCAGCTTGAGATGCGGTAGCAGCGCGGCTGCGGGAGGTTGAGCGCTGTTCCGGCGCGACGGTAGCGGTCGCTAGGAGCTTTGCAGCGCCATCAGACATGGTTTGTTTGTGGTGACGAGCCAAGGCATGTGTCGAGCGTTGCGAACCGTGTCGCGCAAGCTCAAGAGAAGCTCGAAGCTCGTCTTCGATAGCAATCCGTGGATCAGCAGCCTGTTCGGCTTCTTCCGCAGCAGGGAAGAATGTTCGATTTTCGAGACCGTGCCCCGGTGGAGTGACATCGTCTTCTTCCTTCTCTTCGTCAAGATGCGACAAGGATGCCATAGATTCGGACAACTGATCCACGACCAGGCTGAAGCCCAGATCACGTCGAGTGCGCCGGGAAGGGACAAGATCAGGTATGCTTCCTGCAGAGCTGGCGGAACGGCGGATAGGGGAGCTCCACATACCCGAGCTCTGTGCTGATGACATTAGGCTGCTGTCGTATGAGCTTCTCCTGCTGCGAGCGGAGCTTGTAGCGCTGTGACGAGGGTCAAGCATGGGGAAATGGCGCTCCGAGTCACCGTATGCATTGAGCAAATCCTCATACGTGTGCTCTGGATCCTCCTTGTACTCTTGAGGGACCAACAGTGAGGGGCTTAGTATGTAGCCACCATCATCGCCAACGGAGCGCCCGTGGAATGAATCGCTAGGTGTTGCCAGTCCAGTACCCATCGTCGATATAGATGTCGCTGAGGCAGGCACAAGATCTGGGACATTGGGAACGAGTAGAGATACTCGAAAGTCGCGAGGCTTGTATTGTAGCGAAGACTCGAAGGAGGTTTGTAAGTTGACCTTTGGTGGTTGACCGCTGTATGCAGACATCACATCGTCATTCGCACTGCTTCGACTGACGTCATAAGACTCATCCCACTCGAAATCGCAATCTGCCTCCAGTGCATGTTCGTATATATAGTCAATGTCATCTTCCCAAGATGCTTCGGGTGCACGCCAAGTGTTGGACTGGCGGCGCTTGTTCGGTTTTCGAACCGATCCTCTCCTAGCTGGCACAGATGAGCCAAGAGTATCCGAGGCTTGAGACAATGGTCGATTTGCTGAAGTTCTTTGGTTGGCAGATCGTGGCGAGTGATTGGAGTTTCCACGGCTTCGCACTTTTGCAGCGGGAGATCGTCGACCATTGAAAATTGATGTATCGAAATGGGGAGACTTTGGCGTCGTGGGGCCTTTTGTTGGGGGCTGCGGAGCACGCCGAGGCCTACTGAACCGTTCCGGCTCCTCGGCGACATCATCCAGGCTGGGACTGAATGATGGTGGCATGGCTGGAAGTGCAGTATCGTCAGGCGTCGTGAGCGCGTGACCAAAATATGGCTCGTTCGCCAGTCCTGGGAGCTGGGCCGCTGCTCCCGTCGTGGCAAGAGAAAACGAGTCCCAGATTCCAGATTCTCGTTTACAGTGGCCTTCTGCAGCTAATGCCTGTCGTGCTTGGCTTGGAACGTCCTCTGGAATATCATCGATAGCCGCCAGAGGTGAAAGAGACGACAGACGAGTTGGTGCCAGAACAGATTGCGAGTGACGGTGGCTGCGAACTCCTGGCCGGCTGAAACTGTCGACAGATCGTGTTTGGCGAAGGGCAGGTCTTGAGTTATGGTCCTGCGTCGTGGGACCCAAATGTTGTGGATGAGGGAATCTTTGGGGACTTCGAGGTGGTGAAGCAATACTTGCAGCAGAGGGTGATCGGAACTCCAGGGTCGCTATGTCCTCGGTTGAATGATTCGCGAAGTATTGTTCACCTGATAGTCCCTCCAATTGTGGCGTACGCGCTGCGCGAAATCCTGAAGCTAGCTTATCTTCGGTGCTTCGTTCGAAAGATGCAAATCCCTGACGATCGGCATGTGTGAGGTGCTGGAAGTCGAACGGACTCGATATACGATGTTTGAGATCGTCGGCTGTTGACGTTAGCAGGCGTGCCGGCTTTTGGGGCAATGTATAGCGCTGACCGGGTTGCTCAGCCTGATTGTTCCACCTTCTAACCTTGCGTAATACAGAAGACCGTTTGTCGCCCATGTCTCTTTCTTCATATTCAGCTATACCCATACTGGCTGAGACCGATTCACTCAGCCTCTTCCCCCTTTTACTGCGGAATATTGATCTCCTAGACCCTGACGGCTCTTGAATTTCGGTCTGTTCATGTTGGCGATATGTTAGCGCAGTCCCGGGTCGCGATGTGTCATCGTAAAAAGCCATGTTGGGACTCGATGACACGGTGGAAGATGCGGTAGAAGCTCCAGTGTTACTCCTAGATCGCAGGTTGAAGACAGAACTCCGCTTGCTCGAGTGTGCTCTGTGGCTGCGCTCAGGGGAGTGCATGACTCCATACGAAAAGTTGTCGAGGCTTTCAGATGCCCATGGGTCAATAGTTGATGCGGTAGACGGAGGACTGTTGGCCGAGGTATCAATAAAAGGTTGTTTGTAAGGAAGAGACGCGTCGTTCTTATGGGACATAAACATCGCTTCAGCAATAGGAGGGACAACCCTGGAGGCTCAAGGCCCAAAGGGAGCTGGAGATGTCGATAGTTGCTTCAATAACGTAGGCAGGGATCCAAAAGCGGTCGTCAATAGAAATAGATCATCGATGATCACAAGAGGTCAATAGAAATGTTCTGTATAAGCCCGTTGCGCACGCCAGCTCGGATGTTATGGTCGCGGAGTTCCCAGGATCAGTAGCTGTCAAATGTGTCAGTGGCCATGGAAAGAGCCCACACAATCATGCTATACGATGTGAAAGGGTATAAGGGCCGACAGGAGTGACGAATATACTAGAGCAAGACGGGGGAACCCAAGAGTAAGAAGGACAAGGGCAGAAGTGTAGCTGAGCGCGACGGCAGTGGGCGAGATGATGTAGGCGTACCTGAGAAATGATTGGCCTGCCTGCAGGAGAGTAATAACCAACGTGCGAGACCTGTCGCGACTGGATCCCCACAAAGCGACGGCTGATATGGAGGAACAATACCTGGACGCAAGATGCTAATAAGACGAGGGTATTTGTGTCCGTGAACAACACGAGGGCTCTCGGTCGGCTAATGGGCCGGGCAAGGATGGCGTAGCGGCAGGTAGAAGCGCAACGCGATTGAGTGGATTAGTGGAGATTGAGAGGAATCGCTGTGATCTTGTAGGATTTGGTGAACGTTTCTCAGCTGCAGATTCCGAGAAGTGGGCTAGGGATTCTGTGAGCTTTGCTGATAGCATAGACTCAATGGCCTCGGGATGCTGCTAAGTAAGTACATGACGGGCGTACACAAACGTCGGAGAGATGTGGAGGATAGTGCTCAGCGCGGCCCACCGGCCTAGTGACATTGAGCAGGGACAGGGCTTTCTGCACGTAAGAAGAGTAGGGGTATCCTCTGAAGACGACGCCGAGCTGTTAGTGGCTGGTGGTAGCGGCGACAGGGGAGGTGAAGACTAAGACTGCCGGGATGTACTGTCCCACAAGCCACTTGCGCATCAGCGCACCGACAGGTCGGCAGAAAGTAATATAACATGACAGGGGTCGTGGTCAAGAGCATTGATTGGTCTGCTCGTCGAAAAAGCGGTTAAATCGTGCAGGGCAGACTGAGGCCGCCATGAGGCCCGTTGAACAACAAGATCGAACTTCGAGGAGCATGCGGTGACCGCCAAGGACGAGAGCCATGCAATGGCCAGGTAAGCACGCGTGCCGGCATGGTGATTGAGGCTCGTGGTGTTTTCCTCTCGGAAGCAACAAGCTCATCATGGCAGAGGGGTCAGGAATCAGGATACGTTTGCAAAGCGCATGCGCAGGCGACACATTGTTTGCTGTCGAGCAAAGTGCCAGGATCACGATTTTTAAGGCGGACACGGCGCGAATGCTTGCAGCCGTGATCCTGGTTTGGGCCTGGAGGTGTTTATGCACAGGGCCATGTCCTCAACGCGAGTGCGCGTCTGTGTCTGAGTCTGGCAATTGACTAAGCATGGCCGCAATTCCGCGCTTGCTAACCACAGACGCGCCTTATTTCTTGTGCAGCGAGGATTTATTCACAACACAGCGTCGTGTGCCCGCTTGAGGGGATTCGCATTATTCCTGTTTGGGCGTAGAGCAACGCTCAGAGCGATCGTCGCTGTGTGCCGAACCCATGCGGCAGATGAAACAACCAAAAAAGGGCCGTGGCCCACGCAGCACTACTCAGAGTGGTGAGCTTCAAGGACCCCGCCTCGCCCATACGAACATTTGCGGGAGTTGTTGGTGAAGCGGGAACAGGCCTCTCGAAAGCCCGTTAATGAGTCCAAAACACCGACAGTCTAGCCTCGAGGCATGCGTTTCAGTCCGGGGAGAAGGTCCAAATGGTGCCATTGTTGCACGATTGTTCGGACGCATTGCTCCTAAGGTGCCTACACAGCAAGAGTCGGCAACGGCTGCTGCACGAGACAGCCATGTGTGCATGCACAAACACAACATATAGTCGCACCGCCAACGCAGCAGAGGATCAACGTCGGCCGCTTTTCGATGGCAGCCCAGCGGTGTCATCGAGTCTGCTGCGTGCAAAGGCTACCCATGGCTGCGTGGGACACGGGCACGCTCAGCCGCTGTGCTACGCCGGACAGTCACTCGGCGTCGAGGCAAGTAGGACGAGCGTCAATGGACCGCATGTGCCGGCTTGCATGGACAGAGCAGCATCTTCGCGTGGGGGACGGACAAGATATTTGTCGTTCCAAAAGCATCCAATGCATGGCGCAGATGGTAGTGCAGGCGCAGGAGATGAGAAGTCGATGAGGCACGAGCTGAGCTGTTCGTGATAACGCCCTGCATGCATGCCATCGGGGCATTCGGCGACGTGCGGTCGAGCGTTGATATCAATCGGCCACTCAGAGGCCGTGCATCTTGCGCGATAGCAGTGTCAGTGCTGTTGAGAATGATCGCGCGTCTCTGTCTATTGTTGTTGTTGTTATTTTGGTGTCGTTGTTGTTGTTGTTGTTATTCAGCAGATTCGCGTAGCAAAGGCGCTTGACGTGATATGACGTCCATAACATCACAAAATTGGTTACACCAGCGCGTTCTCATTGAGCCACCGAACTACTGCACAACCCACAGTAAATTCGCAAGCCTTCTCCCCATTGCTTGGTCCTGCAGGAACACGTCGCTGCTCCACCACCACAGTGCCGCTTCCGGAGAGCCTCTCCCTGTTCCTGCAGTGGTTTGCTGACCGCATCGGCCGCCCAGCTTTCCGAACCTCCACCTGAGCGCCTTGCAAGACAGGGAGAGCCTCGTCTCTGCACCTTCAAATCGACGAGTCCATCGTCGTCAACGCGCCGTTCGTCCATTCTGCTGGTGGGCCGCTACAAGTCCACGCTACCTTTTCCAGGCCTATTGTTCCCCACACGACTTCTCAATCGATACCGAGGCTGGCGGCACCCGCTACTTTGGCCTTGAACTTTGCACATTGAGCAGACATGGTCGACCTTGCAGCCCAAAACAGCCTCACTTGTTCCGAATTCGCTCCTCGTCCTGCCGCCTCTGGGCTTTGAGCTAGAGAAAGGAGGACCTCGGACCAGAAGTCTTCTCACCAACGAGAGGTTAATGCAAGAGAGTTGTCACTGCAGATGCGTCAAGATTCCAGAGAAGCTCCTATTCGCTTCAGAAGCAAACGGGTGCCACTACTCTGGTGCCTGTGACAGTGCCGCACGCACTGGTGGTTCTCGGAATGCTAATTGAACACTACTTGCAGGACGGTGGAACAGCCAAGAGCTAGCACAAGAGATGTTGGAGTCGTTGAACATTGCAACCACATTGCAGTGCGTATGGGACTATCGATTTGCTGTGATAGGATCCCCTGAAGCCGCGTTGGACTTTCGCTGGCTACCCCTAACCCTGCTTGTGGCGGCCGTTCTCGCTCGTACGACGTCGGCCTTGTATCTTGTATCACCTGAGGAAAGCGAGTGGCCGGAAAATGCTCCGCTGTGGTATGTACAACGACATGCGCTCAGCTCCTTCGCGTGGCTGCAAGCCCCTGATGATTGCCGACTAAATTTCGCGGATCGACTTCTGATGCCTCTCTATCTTGACGCAGGATTCGGATGTGGCGATACTATCTGCCCGCCTCTGCAATGTTCCTTGGTTTGCGGTAACTCGAGGTAGGCAATATCGCGAGAACATATGTTCGCCAGTATAGTGTTTCATGTTCGATCTCCGTGGCGCCACTGCCGTGACGGGCATGACCTCCATCAAGTGTCACTGGTATGTCACATCGTCAGTCGAGTCATACGGTCCAACGAAGGAACATGCCCATCCCCAGATACGGTGTACTAAGGATCTGTGGGGATGGCCTCAGGGAGCAGCAAAGCTCATCAAGATTAACGTTGGCCAATTCGCTAGTAGCTCAACGGCATCTCAACGCCTACAAGCGAACGCAAGCGAACGAGAGATGAGCAAATGCGCCATTACTTATTCGCTTGCGCCTACTAGCGAGAGATCGGACGTTATCGCAAGATGATACGCGATGGGATCTGTACAATTTCTATTTCAGATTTCACACACATCAACGAAATCAGGGAAAGGTGCACGTCCACATACATAGCCACAACATGGCCTTCCAATTGACTTCATGGAGTCTGCGGAGGATTGAACATGCAGCTGCTTGTAGGTGATCGAGAACGGCTACTTGAACCGAGGCTTTGCCATGTGAAGAGTCTCGTTCGAATGACCCAAGTCTTGCTACGATCTGAGCTTACACCACCACGATAACCAGCACATTTCCCATTTTTTACAGCATAGCTATCTTGAAAACCGCCCTTCTCAGCCTAACCATGCTCAGTAACCTGTTGCAGTTGCATGGGCCGGAATTGAAAGCAATGTACGAGATCCATGACCGCAGTCGAAGTTGTCTACTAAAACTCCTCACATTCTACCACACTACACAGTAAGCGAGAAACCCGACCTTCGAGAGTCACAGCTCCAAAGTCATGCATCGGGCACATATTTACAGGCCTACAAGTGAGGATGCAGCAACTCTGAGAGACACGATAATTGCTGGGCCAATCTTTACGGAACCAAGAATCAAGATCTGTCTATGTGCTGGTTGCTCCACCATCGGGCCATCATGCAGATGCAATTTGTTTTTTCCAAGTCCCAACGATGCGCATTGAGCACCTTATCGAGGTCCACCCCTGTCGTTTTACCTACAATCTGCAATAATTCACGTGCGCACAAAACGTACATGACAAACAATGCGTCGGCATTCGCCTTTTGTTCCCTACAGATTGCGCTACACTACGTTTGTCCACAAGACGTTCAAACAACGGACTCTCTCCACGGAAAAGGAAGCTGCGAAACTGCGCTGCATGGCCAGAACGGCGACGTTGACTTTCTGACGGGCGAGGCTGCACGGCCCGCTCGTCCCCAGGGATTGTGATCCTACAAGATGACGATCAGAGCCACCAACGACCCTACAGGCCGCTTTCTACCCAGGGGATGCAGATGCAGGATGCCGGATGACACAGATGCGTGGTAGGAACTGCGATTGTCTTTCTCCAGATACCTGAACGGGAAAAGGAATTACCGGAGAACAAGCGCGCGATGCGAAAAAGAGAGACAATATCGAACCACCGGTACCGTTGACCAAAACCCTGGTCACTATCGATCTCGTTTGCATCTCATATGCAGCTGCTGCCCAATTTTAACACTCGCCACTCGTCTCCAGAGGGAAGGTTTCAATGAGAGACAATTCATTGTAGAATTTGTGGTACCCAATCCGCCACCAACATTTAGCATTCATCTCTTGATGCACGCTGCATGCGTTTGCGCCCTCACAGCGGGCCGCTACTGCACTCCCAGATTCCCGGCGAAATGGGCAGTGTGCGCGGCAGGGTGAATGGTCGTTCGTTCCCCGGTGAGGCGTGCTGCGAGCCGCGCGGGATGTGGGTGCGATGGGGAGAAATGAGACGAGACCAAGTGGGAACTGACGTTTGGCAGGAGATGAACGGTGACGTGTTCAGGCGAGCAATTGACTAAGATGTACGTGTACTTGTTCAGGAGAGCGCACCTCAACAAACATGTGAGTCGTCATCTGTACTGCGCTCGATTCCTTTTGATACACCATGTCGCCCACAGGGTATAGATAATCGGGACCGTGCAAATTAGTAACGACCGGATGAGATAGGATGGTAGCCGGTCCATCAACCACCCGTTAACCAGGTCAAGTCCATCCATCCATGTCCAGCCATGCTTTGCGTTCCGGAAGCTGGGGATTCATTTCCGGATAGACATACCGTGATATGCGCATCATATCCGCACACACCATGAAGTCCCAACTTCCATTCTCCCGTGTTGTGTCGGGGGCCGAGACACGAACAGACGACCCGCTTGGGCTTCGTACCCTCCCTCTTACATCCATACACATACGTAGGAGATTCATCTCCAACCTGCACAACATAATCCAGATCAGCAGCATCTACCGAGCAAACCCATCTGACACCAGCTCTAGCAGACACGCAATATGTCATCCCATCTTACTCTACCAATGACATTGCCCAGGCAGCCCTGCAACTCTCAGCCTCACATACCTCTTCGACAGTATTAGCCTCGTGTTCAGGTACGGTAAGATCAGATTGTATCAGGCCAACCCACTCCACTTCACGAACGACGCTGCATGTCGAAATTGAATGCTGAGAGGCTTCGGCCGGACCCGAGAGGGTGGTACGTGTGAGGTGTGAGATGTGAGATGGGCAGCGTAAGCTTAGTATATGTTGCTGGGTAAGTGAGACGAGACGAGGTGAGACAAAGGGAGGATCAGGGGAACATGATATGATATGATGCGTGCGACGTGTAGAATTTGAGTAAGATAGTAAGATGATATGGAGAGCGGAATATGTGCGCGATGGGGAATGTCAGATGGAGATACACAGTAAGCACATTTTAGATTGTGATTGCGTGTGACGGTGATGGTGGAGATAGCTGAAGCTGCCAGGATATTGGAGAAAAGGGGTCAAGGGAAAGGTGAGAAGCATAGTAAGCGCTGTCATTTGCACTACCAGCTTCGTGCGTTGTGAATTTCATTTAGCCAATGTCAGTTGTATAGCACGAAGCTGATTGACCTGTCGTTCCTTGGTGTTGAGTTGGAGTTCAGCTACAACTGGGTTCATTAGGGTTGGCAATATTAAATTGGATATACAGCTTATGATTTTTCATGAACAGAGTGGGAGTGGGTGATCAGAAAGTAGCTTTGGTGTTCACATAGGAGATCTGCTGAGCTGATACTCACCGTATGAGGGATATAGGTATGTTTACCTCAAGCAAAGAAATGTTCAAGACAGTGAGATAGATGCGTGCCAGGAGTTCGACCTTTAGACTGTGTAACCCTTCTGAAATCAAGATCCGATCCCCAAGTGAATCGATGGAGCTGTTCGTCGTTCTGTCTTGTGCTGTACAGCATGCTGGAGATTAGAAAACGGGCTACATCCTTTCTCTCCCAGTACAAACAAGAAATGATCTGAGACTGATCTATAAAGCAGTGAGATTAGTCATCAGAGATGTAAGGGTCTTGCAACGGGGAGCGGGACGTCAGCTTCATAGTTGGTGAAGTGACTGTACAATGGGCGGGTGTTCGGATGAAATGCCTTGCTGTCTAAGGGACATGGTTGGTGATGTGCTTGTGTGCGGAAGTGGAGATGGTTTCTACATCACATCAACGGCAGGAGGAAGACGGCAGTCAAAGAGTGGGTGCAGATCCACCAGATAGATAGAAATCATGGCTCTGCCGTCCAAGACGAGTACACTATCCATGATAGCTTAGCACGCCCGCATTGATGGTTTTAAGGCGAGAACGACGATGAAGAGCACTTCTGGCCCAGGGCGGGCCGAGTCCATACTTCCACCGACCTATATGCAATACTTGTGGAACAGACGTATCGTGGGATCGAAGATGAAGCTGTACAGGTATTTATTGAAACTGTTGAACTAACGCCTAGGTGGTATGCCGGTCCCAATATGATTGTGTTTGTCGTTCTCTTTCTCGCTCTTGGCGCTCTTACGTTGGCTCAGTGGTGTTCGGCCTCCTCTCCCAAGAGTCCGAACTGCTCAGCAGCAAGGTAGGCGCCGAATGCGACAGTTGCGATGCCGAGGCCGGGGAAGGAGCCTCTGAAGCGTTGGAATCGGGTGAAGGGGCCAGTGTACCGCCATTGCTCACTACAAGCGCGTGAGTATACGAATATGATGGGAGACGCAGAACGTACTATCGTGCCCATGGGTCGTTCTTGGTGCCGTTGGCGGAGGCTGCGGCGAACTTCTTGGGGTCGAAGCCGGTGATGGAGGGGCGTGCCATGGTGACGGTGCTGTCGGGGTCAGCTGATACGGTCCAGAAGCAGTCCAATTGCACTTTCGCAAAGAATGTACGCACTGTTCAGGCCTCTGTGAGCTGCTGGAGGAGAGGCGCGCGGGCAGAGGCTGTTGTCGAGATGGAGCTCCCATGCTCGTCAGGCGCATTCGTCGATATCTTGGCGGCAGGCACGGGCCAACAACCACATCATGAACGCGCTGGTGCTCGTCTCCGGCAAACACACCCCTCCGCGCCAACCACTCTCGCTTCCGCCATATCGCTCGTACTATTCCTCTCCGTCTCCACAGACTTCACTGCCGCGGCTGCGAACATATTGGGCCAGTTCACTCCGCTCCCGCCCGCATACATACAACAAGCACCATATTCAACACAGACAGCTTGCACTGACTGCAAGACGATCGACCGACCACGATGGCGCGCAATGGCCGCTTCCCAGGCCACAATCTCTCCAACCCCTTCGCACATCTCCCTGGAGGCCCCATGAATCCCCAGCCACAGCTCCAGCAACAGCAGCAGCACCAGCCGCAACAGAACCTCCAACACCCGGGCTTCGCGGCCGGCAACCAAGCACACAACCTCAACCTCTTCGGCCACAACCAAAGCGGCTTCCAGTCAAATACAGGGGGCATCGGTGGCGGGCTGGGTGGAGGGCTGGGCGCAGCTGCCAACATTGGCGGGGCTAGTGGAGGCACGGGACTGGACGGCCACGAGGCGCGCATGCGCTTTGCCCACGGCGCACAGTTACAAGAGAATGCTGTTCGCGGACAAGATGGCGCCAAAGGCATTGCCGGCCAGCGGATACGCGACGTGTGGCGGTCGAACCTGCACCAAGAAATGGATCTCCTGCGCTCACTCGTTGACCAGTATCCCTACATAAGCATGGTTAGTGTCCTGCCGACATGTTGAAACATCTCACTTATAGTCGCACAGGATACAGAGTTCCCCGGTGTCGTAGCGCGGCCCATTGGCGACTTCAACTCCAAAGCCTCTTACCACTACCAGACAGTCCGCTGCAATGTCGACCTGCTCAAGATCATACAACTCGGCGTCACCCTCTTCTCTGTCAAAGGCGAAATCCCCCCCACTCACCTCGACACCACCCAACTCAGCTACCAGCCAAAGTCGCTACAAAAATACGCAAACAACATAGTACTTTGTCCTTGCACCTGGACCTTCAACTTTCAGTTCTCGCTCGAGGATGACATGTACAACGAGGAGTCAATACAAATGCTCAAGAAATCTGGCGCCGACTTCGACAAGCTCAGCAGCCAAGGCATAGATCCCCAGGAATTTGGTTCGCTCCTCATAACATCTGGCATGACTCTCACAGACGACGTCAACTGGATATCTTTCCACTCTGGCTACGACTTTGCTTATCTCGTCAAAATGCTGAGCGCAAAGCCGCTCCCTGAAGACGAGGACGCCTACAGGAAGTTGGTCGAGGTCTTCTTCCCCCGCCTACTTGATGTCAAATATCTCTGGCGCCATGCCAACAATCTCGTCCGTCGCGGAGTGATTGGCTCAACGGCGACCAACATTCTCAACAACCTTGGCACAAAGTCTGGCTTGCAGGATCTTGCCGACGAGCTGGGATGTCAACGGGTGGGAAACTCGCATACTGCTGGATCTGATGCATGGCTCACAGGTACTGTTTTCTGGGAGATGCAGAAAAAGATATTCGATGGCTCCGTGCCTGATGAGATGAATGGTCAGATGTGGGGACTGACGGGTGTAGGGCCGCCTGCCAGCGCGACAGCACAAGCCGCCGTACTCGCTGCACAAAGCGGTCAGAACCTCGGAGGATTTCAGGGTATGAACGGAGGTATGATGTTCCATCCAGGCAGTGTCAGGCACGGTGTCGATGGACCAAGCACACCCACAAACCACCCAGCTGGTCTTGCGTCAACGCCAGGCCCATCAGGGCACGCGGGCTTGATGACGCCGGGAAATACAGGTGCATTTGGAGGTTATGGTGGCAAGTAATTGCCTTTTGCTTAACTTCCATACTGAACATGTATTGTAATATAGGACGAGTCCAAGATACCCTGTACGATGAGCAATTGATGAGAGAACGACGTGATCACACTATGCGGCCTACTCAGCTTTATACACTCACGCGACCACTATCTTATTGTTGCATGATGGGTTCTCGAATCTTGAAATGCCCTAAGGAAGGATGAAGATGGTATTCGCTTCCCATATCTCTCGGTATATTTCCAATTCACCCCAACACCATCCAAATACACACATACATGCTCTACATGTTAAACCTCGTCCTCTTCTTCTCCATCCTCCCCTTCCACTGCCACTCCTGTCCGCTCTTGTACTGCACGCCTCTGTCAATCCTCCTCAACTTAAGCGTCATCCTGGGCCCAATCTCCTGCATGCCAACCTTGACATCCTCCACGCCCTTCATCGGCTTACCGTCCGAGCCCGTAATCGGCTTCTCCGTCTCCCGCTTATCGCGGAACACATATCTATGCCTTCGCACAAAGATGTAATCACGCTGATTGTGCAGCGTGAGGACTTGTCGTCCCTCGAGCTCGGGCTGGGCTGGGAACAGGCCTTTGAAAAGATGTGCGGTCAGGATACCGAGGGGCGTTTTGAAGTTGTTCAGGATCAGCTCGGGGTAGTGACCTGTGTCATTTGCGTGGCGCGGCAACTTCTTCCCCTCGATCCAGTTCGTCACGCTGAAGTGGAAGTGCGGGCCATTGGGGAGATGGATAATGTCCAGCCCGTCGGGCTTCTTCTCGTGCTCGGCTTGCATGAGCACCACGAGCGCCGTGTACTCCCTGTTGGCGGCGAATTGCGCAATCTCTCGCACAGAGTACTTGTGCGCGTGGAAGTTTGCAGTGCGCCGGATGTAGGTGCTGTTGGGGAAGAGCGAGGTGAGGATGTCGGCCTCGGCGTGGAGAGTCGAGTTTATCGAAGTTGTGACGAGGACTTTGGGCTCGGGCGAGGGGTCGAAGAGTTGGGGGAACTTTTGTTTGAGGAATTCGGGGGAGAGCTCAAGGTTTGTGGCGGTTGTGGTGGCTACTGAGGCGGCGGGACTAGAGGCGCGTTTCGCAGGTCGTTTTCTTGACGAGGAGCCATCGGAGTCTGATTCTGAGGCGTCAGAGTCGAGGTCGGAGTCGCCGTCCAGCATGCTGTCTGCATCGTCGTCTTCTTCCTCGTCATCGTCACTCGCATCGTCGCTTGCGCCGTCGCGTTCCAGCTTCTTCAGCTTTGCCAATGTTCCCTCTTCTTCCTCGGCTGCATCCGCTTCGGCCTGTTCCTGCTCCAACTTCCTCCTCTTGGCGAGTCGCTCGACGTCTACAGCCCATCCAAGCGCATCTTCTTCGTCGCCCACAGCATCATCGTCCCATGTTCGCTTGCTGTCGATTGTGACGGGCACATTGGTCGCGTGTCGCTCTTCTCGCAATGACGGGTCTTTGTCTTCCTCGCGCTTACGTCGGTGTCTCAGGTCGCGCTTCTCTGCTTCTCTAGTCTTCTTGATGTTGAGGTATGCGGCCTGTCGCCGGAGCTTGTTCTTCGGCTTGAAGCCTGTAGGCGCAGTTTTGGGGGCCGCCATGTTGCAGTGAATGTCCCCGAGCTAGATGAAACAAAAAGAGTCGTATGCGAACAGGTCTGCGTTTTGCTGCGCTTGAAATGTGTGGGTCGTGCAGGCGCGAGAAGCTGAAGTCGGAGCGCAGAGAGGCTCGAAACTTTTTGGTGGAGACCGGCGATTTCATCTTCCGGCAACTCTTGGCGCGTCGCAGCCACAGCTCGCGGAGTCATTGCGATTGACGTAGCTCCAATCTGTATATATTGCACCCAGTCACTCATTGCAAAACTCTCCTGTCAGTACAGGAATATCTACGTGTATGCGCCCGTTGTCGCGGTTGTTGCGTGCCCACTGCCTCTCTTCTTCACCACTGCGGCGTACCTGCAGGCCCGTTTTTAGTACCCCGCCGTGCCCTGTCCATCCCACCAAGGCCTTTGCGACAACACCAGTCCACCTTCGATTCCAAGCCGCGTCACGCAAGCAAGATCAAGCCAGCATGGCGGGCGACATGACTACCTTCAAGGGCAAGCCCTTTGACCGCCCATCGCTCGAATCGCTCATGAAGGTGTGCACCACCATTCTTCTTCATGCATTGGGCACTCGTGAACTAACAAATATAGCGACGTCTGTTCTACACCCCCGCCTTCGACATCTATGGCGGTGTCTCTGGTCTCTACGACTTCGGCCCGCCGGGCTGCGCCCTCACAAACAACATTGTCGACGTATGGCGGAAACACTTTGTGCTCAAGGAGAACATGTTGGAGGGTATGGCGCACGAGACCATGTACGGTTGCCAACACTGACACGCTGCAGTCGACTGCACCATGCTCACGCCCCACGAAGTCCTCAAGACATCCGGCCACGTCGACAAGTTCGCCGACTGGATGTGCAAAGATCCAAAGACGGGCGAGATCTTCCGCGCAGACCACTTGGTCGAGGAGGTCCTCGAGGCTCGTTTGAAGGGCAACAAGGAAGCACGAGGCCAGAAGGTCGAGGTCGAAGAGGAGGATCCCAAGAAGAAAAAGAAGAAGGTCAAGAACATCGCCGCCGTCAAGCTGGACGACGCGCTTGTGCAGGAAATCGAAGAGGTCCTTGCCAAGATCGACAACTACAACGGCGAGGAGCTCGGTCAGCTCATGACGAAGTACGACATCAAGAACCCCTCCACCAACGGCGATCTGCTTCCTCCCGTCGCCTTCAACCTCATGTTCCAAACCTCCATCGGCCCATCCTCAAACATGCCCGGCTACCTCCGCCCCGAGACTGCCCAGGGCCAGTTCCTCAACTTCCAGAAGCTGCTCGAGTTCAACCAGCAGCAAATGCCATTTGCCTCGGCCTCCATTGGCAAGTCCTTCCGAAACGAAATCTCTCCACGATCTGGTCTGCTGCGTGTTCGAGAATTCTTGATGGCTGAGATCGAGCACTTTGTGGACCCAGATGGCGGCAAGAAGCACCCTCGCTTTGACGAGATCAAAGACGTTGAGCTGGAGCTCCTGAACCGCGATGTTCAGCTCTCCGGCAAGACGACTGTCGAGACGACCAAAATCGGCAAAGCTGTAGAGACGGGTCTTGTCGACAACGAGACCCTTGGCTACTTCCTTGCGCGCATCCAGCAATTCCTCCTCAAGATCGGCGTCGACGCGAAGAAGATTCGATTCAGGCAACACATGGCGAATGAGATGGCACATTACGCAGCTGACTGCTGGGACGCCGAGTTGCTTACCTCGTATGGCTGGATAGAGTGTGTCGGCTGTGCGGACCGCAGCGCATACGATCTGACGGTGCACATGAAGAAGACGGGCGCTCCTCTAGTCGTGCGCGAGGCTAGGAAGGAGCCACTGAGGGTCGAGGAATGGCAGTGCGATCTCGACAAGAAGAAGTTTGGTCCCAAGTTCAAGAAGGATGGCAAGACTGTCGAGGCAGCGATTGAGAGTCTGTCTCAGGACCTGCGCGAAAAGCTGTCGCTGGACCTCGAGAAGGATGGCAAGATCGTCATTGACGTACCTGGCGTTGGTGATGGAAAGGTCGAGGTTCCGAAAGAGCTGATCAGCATTGAGAAGCGCACGCGAGTGGAGAACGTGCGAGAGTACACTCCTAACGTTATTGAGCCATCATTCGGTATTGGCCGGATAGTATACGTACGTGTCGCGCCCTTGACGTGTGGAATCAGAATTGACTATAGTAGGCACTTTGCGAGCACATTTACTGGACACGAGAGCAAGATGAGGCTCGAGGTGTCTTGTCCTTCCCTCCCACGGTTGCGCCAACCAAGGTCCTCATCGTTCCCCTCAGTTCCCACCCTGACTTCAAGCCGTTCGTCCGAACATTGAGCGACAAGCTTCAAGAAGTTGGCATCTCCACCCGCGTCGATGACTCTGGTGCCTCCATTGGCAAGCGCTACTCGGTAAGCGAGCACATAGTAAGATATCGGGAATATATACTGACACAGACACAGCGTAACGACGAGCTTGGTACGCCACTTGGCATTACCATTGACTTCCAGTCGGTCAAGGACAACAGTTTCACACTGCGTGACCGCGATTCTACAGAGCAGGTTCGTGCCGGCTTGGACGATATCACGAATGCGATTGCAAACCTAGTCAATGGCCGAGAGAAGTGGTCAGATGTCGCCGCCCGCCTGCCAAAGTTCGAGGGTCAGGAGGTCGACTAAGCAGCGAAAAGTGTAATCGAGAAGTATTCACCAATGTAGACATGACAATTTCAGAATGGACGACTCGGTGCACGATGTCGCATGTTCAAAAGCACCCCACCCACTCAACACGGTTGAGGCTCGCGGTCTGCCTCGAACACATAGTGCCCACAACCGCCTCATTTACCGCAAAACAAGTCTGTGCATTGACGTTTTGGGCTACATCATACAGCAAGCCCGCTGATCATTGCGTGATTCGATTACATGCTACCTCTTCTCTCTTGCATCCACGTCTCTTGCGCGTCCCCTGTCGCATTCGCCCTCGGGCCCCCCACAGTCTCGGACAGAATCCAAAGGCTGGAAGGAACAGCATCGCGGGAGCAGCATGCAGACGAACCGTGTCCCTGGGATGATTCTCACCAACTCGTACGTGCTTATGTGGTCGGCGAAGACAACGAAGACCCCGGCATGGACGTAAGATGCGGCATGCCCGGAAGGATCGTATGCCATCGTCGCCGCCGCCCACCGCACATGTGTTCAACTTGTGTATCGCAATGCATCCCATGCTATGTGTCAACGCGCACTGCCACCGGCCTTCTCTGCACTTATCAAACCAACCAGGAGCACTTCAGCCGAGCCAGGCACCCTGACTACGGTTACATCAAGCTGAGGGCGAGTGCTGTAATCTACTGTGTATGAGCATTGGCGACCAAGTGGTCCATGGCCCCGAAAACAACTGCATCCTTGTCCGGCCTGACTACATAAAACAAGCATGTGATCGCACTCGTGTACCAGGCGCTATTCTGTGTACAGCTTTTAAGAGGCTCTAGACAGCATAGGTTTGCGGAGTGATGCCGAACAGCTCAAAGTAGTCATCAGTAAAGCTCACGTCTGAGTGTTTGCATGCGAAGAGGTACCAATCCGACAGGATGGTTAGGCGCCGATCGTGTGGACAATGACGCCGGCGGACCGCTTCCTTAACCCAACAACATGGCTGCTCCATGTCGCGGTGCTGATGCGTCACGCCGCGACTTGCCACACTGTTGGACGGGCAGCCCGAGCACTTTGCTCAGACGTTGTTGCAGCACAATGTCTTCCCTCAACAGAGTCACGAGCGTGCGGGCTCTAGTCTTCAGCGTGGCCTAAGGCGGATAACCCCTCCATTCAAGAAGACTAGCCTACAGGCAGACGCCGACCCGAAATTACACTGCAGCTTTCCTAACGGCCAAAAGAATGGCTGAAGCGCCCAGATTGTGTCGCGCTTTTCACAAGATCTGATGTGCTCCAGTCTGGCTTCAATAGCAAGCCACCGCATCCGGTCTTCCTCACATTCCTGTTCGCACAGCACATGTCATTGCCATAGTGTCCGAGCGCGGGGCTGCTAGTCTACTCCCAGCTGTGGTGCAACCATCGCATGTCAGGATTCTTACTCCTCAGCCAACTGTTTCAGGACTCGGGCGAGACCTGCTGCTTAGCTATTGCGCAGTGACCCGATCTGGTCGCCCCTTGCAGTATTGCTCCTCCAGCTCGCAGTGTTGCTGCAAGCAAGACAGCTCATCACTTCTCCCGGCTCTGCTCCGCGGTCATCGGCCTTTCATTCACCAATCACACGTCCTCGAGTTCGTCCCAACCGCACGCAGCAGTCTTCTGCAGCGTGCTGACTTCCCCGGGTTCCAGGCGCCACCAAATTCAAGCGACCATCGCTTAGATTGCTCGACCGCAACAATCAGCTCCCGCATCGCTCCTCAGCAATGTTGATGCAGCCAGTTCCAAGGCAACGACACACGACGATACGCATTTCCCCTCTTTCCTAGCACTGACGAGCTGTTAGAGGCGTCCAACCATTTGATAGTCACCGCGCTTCCCGACACCATGGTTGAGCAGGCGCCACAACCCGGCAGCTCGGTAGCTGCTCATAAGGCTGCTCCACCGAAGCGTTCGCGAGCTGACTCAAGTAGTTCATCATCCAACGAGTCCAAGTAGGTCCTCCTAAAGCCAGTTGCCCTTGAATTTCCGTCTGAAGCTTCATCTCGGTCAGGAGAGGGCAAGTCTGTGTCACCACTTCACAACAACCAGCTGACAAACGTCTCTCACAGTCGCTCTGTTCGGACATTGGCTTCGGATGACGTGGAATACATCCACGAGAATGGCCGGACCTACGGCAATGATACATACTATATGCCTTGCATCTTCTTGCCGAATAATGACTTTAGACAACAAGACCTAATGGCCATCCAGCACCAAGTTTTTCTACATGCCTTGCAAGGCAAGCTAACCACTACGCGCCTGCTACCTTCAACGCGAAGAATATTAGATCTCGGTACTGGGCCTGGCCACTGGGCTATCGGCATGGCTCAACAGTACAATGCGGAAGTGGTGGGCATCGACATGGCGGAATGGGATCTGGACACCACAGAAGCAACCGTTGGCGACTCGAAGGTGATGTGGGAACTGGACGACCTTGACGTATGGGCAAGAGAGACAGAGATCAACGCCCTTATTGCGAGGCTGGAACATTTCGACTTCTTTAGAGAACCTACGAATCGTAACCCGCTAGGCCCGTTGTCGCCATCTGACGAGGAGCACCAAGCGGACACCCAGGCGGATGCCTCGGTCGAGACCTTTCTCAACGATCCATACAGTCTCGTAGCACGGCCTGAACCGGGCTGGCATTTTAGCGACGCGTTCGAATTCATTCACATGCGCAACATGAAGGCTGCATTCATGCACTGGGAAGATGTGTATGCCGAGATCTACAAGAGCCTCTCTCCCGGCGGATGGATAGAAGTTGCCGACTACGATCTAGGCCATGTACCTTTACCAGCAGACAATGATCCAGCCAACGTTCCACTACCAACACTTCGCAAGCTCTACGCCGCTGCTATGGAGGCTTCGTTCAAATCTGGCAGACCGCTGGGAACATTCTACATGCATCCTTCGTATCTGGAAGAAGCAGGCTTTACGGATGTTAAGACGACACAAGTCAACGTTCCGGTTGGTCAGTGGCCTAAAGACGAAGCCCAAAGATCAATCGGGAAGCTGATGCTGGTTGTGGTTATGGAGACAATGGAGGCGGGACTGCCGCGTTTGCTGACAAGATGGGGCGACAAGGAGAAGATATGGACACTAGAGGAGGTTGAAGCTGGATTTACGCTTGCGCGGCAGGAGATACTGGAGTGGTCTACCAGAGCCGAGAGAGGGGAGGTGGAGGGCTGGTGTGCGAGCTTCAAGTGGATTACGGGACGGAAGAGCTGGCATGTTTGAGATGTTCTGCGCTCTTACTATTCTGAATCTTTTATATTGCTTCATCGTAAGCCATGTCACCGTCTTTTGTGACTTCGCACCCGGGCAAATGTTATGACGCTGTTTGTGACGGCTAGTTAGCGCCAACTCACCCCTGCAGCATTCCATTGCGGAGTTCGTGCCACACCTCCGAGAGACTCGACTACCTACAAACTTCAACACACTACCATGTGCCCTTCGCTTGGTTGATTCTTTGACATGGCTGCCAATGCGAACTCGTCGCACAGGCGTATGGCCAATGACCTCCTCAACTCCCCTGGCTTTCTGGGAGCGGCAGCGCGCTTCTGGCAGGTAAGGACAGCTATCGCGTGTCCCTACCATCAATACTGATACTTGAATTGCAGCGCTCATATGCATCGGACTATGTTGGACTCGCCATTTTGATAGCTGGCTACATCTTGGTGAATATCTCTCAATTTTTAGGAAGGTGCCAATTGATTGATGAGAAAGGCGCAGATCCAATTCCTCGCCGAACCCTTCCACCGCATGTTCTTCCTCGACAACCTCGCTATTTCCTACCCACATGCTGAAGTCGAGCGCGTTTCTGTCAGTACGTGTATATTCACATATATGTTTTCCTTCCCTCCCACATCCAATCGCCCGTCCACTGACCATACCCCTCTCCGCAGCATGGCTCTTCATCTACGCCGGCGCAATCCCCCTTGGCATTCTCACCGCCTGGGCCCTCGTCCTCCGCCCGGGCACACATAAAGCGCACGTCACCATCCTCGGCTGGTTCATCAGCATGCTGCTCACGCTCTTCATAACCGACATCATCAAAAACGCTGTCGGACGGCCACGACCCGACCTCATCGCGCGCTGCAAGCCCGCGCCCGGCACGCCCGCGCACCAACTCGTCACGTTTGAAGTGTGCACCGAGACAAACCACCATGTGCTCCACGACGGCTGGCGCAGCTTCCCTAGCGGACACAGCAGCTTTAGTTTCTCGGGGTTGGGATATTTGGCGCTGTGGATTGCGGGGCAATGTCATGTGTACAGGCCCCGGGCGGATTTGGCAAGGGTGTTGGTGGCGCTGGCGCCGCTGTTAGGGGCCGCGCTGATAGCAATTTCGCGGTGCGAGGATTATAGACATGATGTGTATGATGTGAGTGTGGGGAGTGTGTTGGGCATGGCCGTGGCGCATTATACGTATAGGAGGTATTACCCTGCGCTGAGAAGTAGGGAGTGTGATGTCCCGTTTCCGAATCCTGGGGACGAGGCGGATCGGAAGGGGTTCATGAAGGTGAAAGATGATGAAGAAGCGTTGAGGGGGGCCCAGGAGTTTGAGTTAGATGAGTTTAGTGGAGAGGAGGAAGAGGGTGGGAGTGGGGGGAGGGGCTCGAGGCGGTAGAAAGAATGCAATGGTCACAATGTTCTAACCATGATACATTTCCATTTCCATTTCTCTTCCTCGTTCAGAATGTAGACGGTAACATGCCCAACCTTCCCCCATCCACTACAAGCACACTCCCATTAAGGTACGCACCCGCCCTACTCGCCAGATACAGCACCGCACCAGCAACATCTTCCTCGTTCCCAATCCTCCCTGCTGGAATCACTTTCTCATCTACTCCCCCCTTCATCACCCCACTATCCCCACTCCTAGGCAAAGCCGCAATGATTCCATTCGCCAACTCACTTTCCACCAACCCGGGCGCAAGCACATTACACCTGATCCTAAACGGCGCAAACGCTGTGCTCATCATTTTCATCAGATGCGTGAGCGCGGCTTTGGAGCTGTTATATGCAAAGGAGGAGCCGGAAAGACGGCTGAAGGAGGCGATGCTGGACGTTGCTATGATTTGGCTCCGGATGCTAGTGGAG
Organism: Phaeosphaeriaceae sp. SRC1lsM3a; assembly: GCA_001644525.1. Classification (NCBI taxonomy): domain Eukaryota; kingdom Fungi; phylum Ascomycota; class Dothideomycetes; order Pleosporales; family Phaeosphaeriaceae; species Phaeosphaeriaceae sp. SRC1lsM3a. Next base: position 736,660 of record KV441724.1, read on the forward strand.
TGGAAGTGGGAGGCGGAGGGGGATGGAGAAGAGGAATGAGTGTTTCCGACAGAGAGCAGCGAGAGAAACGCGATGGACGTGTAGTACACGCTGGTTACGTTGACTCTGTAGACTTGATCGAATTCGGACATGGGGGTCGAGAGGGCGTGGGCGCGATATTCTTCCACCGTGGCTGTTCTCTCCTCCACCCCTGTGTCTGACTTCAACGTGCTAGCGAGCGGTCTTGGACCCATCATCCCTGCATTGGCGATGAGGAGATTGATGTAGCCTGTCTCTCTCTCGATAATTTCGACAGCGGCGAGTAAAGACGATTGGGATGTTACGTCGCATTGGACGGGGATCACGATTGTAGGGTCAATGGATGTAGCTGTGGCTTGGAGAATAGGGAGGCGCCGGCCGAGGATGTAGATTCTGGAGGCGCCGGCGGAGTGCAGGGCGCGGGTTAGGGAGAGGCCGATTCCTGGGTCATCGTTAGGTTTTGGGTCAGGCGTGACGTGAAGGAATGGATATTGCATCGGAGATATACGATAGACTTGACGTGAACGTTAACTTGGAGAAACAAGTCATTGAAATTCGTAAGGATAACAGACCGTCTTTTTCTCGAAAAAGAAAATGGAACATGGGCTAGAGGAGGGGAAAGGTGAAGCGTACCGGAGCCGCCGCCAGTGATCACAGCGACAAGACCTTTGACTGAGAAGAGGACGGAAGGGAAAAGGTCAGAGTTCATGTTTGGTCGATCTGTTGGAGAAGAGTGAAGGTAGTGTAAATTTGGATGATCTGATCGAATTTATGCTAGGTGATCACGGCTCCGCAGTCCGAAGCAGGTATTCTTGTGCTACGTGAGCGATACATATGTTCTGGAAGCCGGCTATAACGTAGTTGTCCCTATTTTGCTTACGTTGTTTGGTATCAACTTCTGCCTCTCTGTTTTCATTGCACTTGACCTTTGAGTGATTTGCGCTCGTAGATGTGTGGTAGGTACCTCACCTGCAGTTGCGGATTCGCTTGCTCGAAACCATTAATCTCAATAATTCTGCATGCCAAATCTCGCCTGAGAAGTCCGAATGTCATCGCTATCCAGTGAGCGAGCTCCTGACGGAAGCAGGTGCTGCGAGGGACTCCACCATACTGCCGACGTTACGATGGCTGCAGCACATACATATTGGATTTCGTTTCCCTCTGAGTACCGTTCATAAAACCCTTACTCTTCAGGATCACAATCTGGGCGAGGGCTAGTAAGCGACCTAACGTTCGCGATCTCTCATTGCTCAAGACTGGCGACCTAATTTATATGCTGGAGACCTTCGACTGGAGTAGGCCGCGAGTAAACATGCCTCCTCTGCTGTCTTTTCGACCATCTAGCGGGATTGTTATACGCCCGAACACCACTCTGCGACAGTCTGCTGAACCGCTGACACACGCTACGAAGCTGCCAAGGATCTGGCTGGCGCATGACTTCTGTGCAGGAGTATAAAGCCTGCACTGTAACATGACAAGGAGAATGAAACTCCTCCGTGAAAGCAAAGAACAAAACCTTGCAGAGGCCAGCAAGGCTATCTGAGTCAAAGTAGTCTGCTCAGCAAGAAGTGCCCTTCTAGAAGTCTCGTAGTAATCAACAAAAAACGAACGTGAACATAGAATGACAATCACGCTGCGGTAGACTCCACAACGAGCAACTCTCTCGAGTGGGTGACGGCGTGAGTAGCTTGATCTTGAAAACTTTTCCTAATCTGATCCTTCATACATGACATCTCTATTGTATGTTGAACCACTGATTGAACTTGTTCTCCGGATCCCATTTATGCTTCAGCTCCTGCAAACGCGGCAGACTGTCTCCGTAGATTTCTTCCAAGGGCTCATCACCATGTGCGAAGTTGACGTACCTTGGGCATGTTAGCGATAGTGGTAACGGCATCTTCGCATCTACTCACGAAGCGTTTGAAGTCAGTCCGCAATTTGTCTGCCATAGCTCACGAACCTCCTGCGCGAACTTTGCTCCTTCTTCGTCAAGCGCTTCGTCATCGTACCAGGGCATGACTGCAGCATTGAAACGTACAGAGCGATGGGGAAATGAAGATGGCACAGCACCGCTGAGTTTCGACTTAGACGGTGGATATGCTTCCAACAATATCACGCTACCATGTGCTCCTGGCCGTTGTTGAAACTCAACGTACTTGTGCCACACATCTCGCCATATCTTGGGTTCCATCTTTCCAAACCCTGCACCGAAGGCAGGCTTACGCTTCATATGTTCGCAAAACGGATTTGCGCCTGTGTTCCACTCGGTATAGGGCAAGATACTTGTAGTGTCCATCATGGGACCAATATCGAACAGGGACCTGAAGAATTCTTTCCCAGACTCGGGAGTCCCGTGAAGCTGCCACAAAGTGACAATAACAACTGGAGCATGGCTAGGTGGACCGCTACTGCCAAGATACAGGAAGCAAACTGTTTCCGGCTCGAGTTGGAGGTTGTCAATCGCCTCGACAATTGCCTCTAATTTATCGTCGGTGAAGATGAGGGCGCCCGACCAAGCCATGCGCTCATCCTTGGACATTACAAGTGCTTTTACTGTTGCTGAGGTTACGATACCGAAGTTAGGCCCTGCGCCTCTCATTGCCCAGAACAGGTCTTCATTCTGGGTAGCGCTTACAGTGCGGAGCTCGCCGGAAGCAGTCACCACACGCATTTCTTGGATGACATCGACACCGAAACCGAGCTTGCCCATCATATTACCATACCCACCACCTAGCGAAGCTCCAAGCACACCAACTGAATTGCAATTGCCAGTCATGACACAAACGCCAGCAGCGTCGGCGGCATCAATAGTTTCCTTGACTCTTGCACCACCACCAATCACAGCGGTCTTCTTGTCTGCGGCCAGTTCAAAGCTGTTGAGTGCACAGAGATCGATTATGACCACGTCCTTGGTTTGTGGGAACGCTGCCCACCCGTTTCCTCCATTCTGGGCCAAGAATGACAGGCCGTTGTTGTTACAGAACAAAACCTACACGAACTGTCAGTATATATAGCATGATATAAATAGAGTCGTACAGTTGCCGCTACATCATCTTCATTGGCAACATTAACGGTTGCCACAATTCTTGGAGCCTTGAACGTGCTCCATCTCGAAGGTGCATCCGTGGTTATGGTCGCTCCTGGCGAGAGTTCGGACACCAGGCTCTCTAGCGCTTTTGCAGCCATATTAAATGGACGTCAAAGTGGGGTATCTCTTCGCCTGATCAACGGGAAGAGCGAAACGGCGCTTTATATCATTGTCGAGTTCGGAACCTGTGCTAGTCGTTGCTGACAATGTCAGCACGATTCCGGTTCTGCACACATAAGTCCAACCCTCCCACAACGGCAAAGAACTGTCAACGGGCTTGAAATAAAGCGACTCTCTCGCTGACAATGGAAGAAAAGCGCGAGACCAAGCGCAGGACGCCTGCAGTGTTCCAGGGGATTGGGCCTCCCCGTCCGGTACCCCACCAATCATCATGAGACATGTCCGCATGTAAAGCACGCCGCCGCTTCGTACTTTCGACCTTTTCAGGCTAGGAGAGGAAGCACAAGAGTCCAGCCCCAGCATTAGTGCGCGTGCCGCGTACCTTGGTGCCATGCTGAACGGTTCGTTGAGTGTATGAAACCGCGTATAGTTTGACTCGCTTACAAACACGAATGCGCACTTCGATCATCGCACTTGCATTGCTTGAAAACCTCGCACTCAACTAAATCCGGATTGATGTTTTAGGACCTCGCGTAGATTGTTTCTTAGCCACTCAGCATCCAATCCTCCCTTCGCTCAAGTACTTTTCGTGTCTACAGCATGGACAGCGCTGCGTGCAACCAAATCCTTGTCAGTTGTACACCAACTTTTTGAAGTGACAAGATGCTGTCCAACCACAGTTATAGCCCATTTCTCCAATCGTGCCTCTGATCATGTCTCACATCGGAGCCTCTTCAAAGTTCCCAGCTGCAGCTTCTCGATGTCCTTCACCAGAGCCTCGTATTCGTGCTTGGTCAACTGCTCTTTGATTGCATCCATCTCCTTCTGAATGTCTTCGCGCTGCTGGTACAACTTCTGATGCTTGTCCTTCATCGCGGCCTTGTTGTCGATTGCCAGCGCTGATTTCGAAGCCGAAGTGGAGCTGCCCATGAGCTCAGCTTGAATATTGCAGTGTCAGTCGATCCATGATTGAGAGTAGCGAAACAGAATCCTTACCGAGCTGCTTCACTGATTTTGAAATATCCAAGTGGCGCAGGAGGTGCTCTAGGCGCCCAGCCGGGACTGATAGCAAATTGTAGAGGATAAGCATACGGGTTCGGAATATGGAGCCGAAGGGATGGAGAAATACTGAAGCTAGGAGGTGCTGCTTGGGTGGGCGGACAATGGCTCTGCGCTGGAATCATTTGGGGATGACAGCCATGCGGCGGGGGTACGGACGATGACGATAGAGACTGCGATGAAGGAGGAAGACTCCACGGAGTAGAAGGAGGATACATGCTGAGTCCAGGTGTATGTGTCGGCAGCTGTGACCGTCGACTGTTTCCTCCTACACGATGCCGCGCTTCAAGGTACTTGTCATCCTCGGGGCCATCCATTTTCTCTTTTGACGCACCCACGACTGTCTGGAGACCTTGCGTACGCTTCAAATGTGGTCTCAAAGATGAAGATGTCTATGCAGCGTAAGTGGAGATGGTTCGTGTTGTGGCAAGGAAGTTGGGTTTGTAGCAGCTGGTAGCTCTGAATGAGCCTCCTTCACTTTCGGCAAGCTCTGTGACTGTGAAAGCTCATCCTTTCGCTCCCTTCTTCCCAACAGTATACTGACAGTAATTTTCTAGCATATGCACAGCCTTCGGCGAGTGCAAAGATATTACCACATCATTCGGACCATCAGGTCTTGCAATCCCCAAAAGCTTTCAATGTTTAAAATACCCTAGGTACTTGGCGCAATAAAAGATAAGCACAATCGGGGCGCGACCTACCACAAAGATTGTCAAGTTGACAGCTAAGCCTGATTCTCAGCATGAAGCACGGTCAGAATATCAAGTCCTAGATAACTTAATCGGATTATAGCACGCCCAGCCTGCACCTCCATAGTGGATCCGCAACGGCACGCCTTATGTTACTCTACCAATGTGCAGCTAACCCGCTACGACAACCCCGATTTGACGGGCTTTAATGTCCGCTCATCGAATAACAGGATTATTACACTAGCATACTAGCGAGTCACAAAAGCTTGATACACTGCTCCATCAAGCTCTTGCAATCTAAAGAAGTTTGAAACATTGCATCAAACATGGCTCTATGGCCAGACAGTTGTTTGCTTCAAAAAGGATATGTAGTCATGTGAACCTCAGGGGAATAACATGTGTGCTTACTCGGATTGAACAGGAATGCGCATCACTTGACCTGAGAGCCTCTCCATAGACTAACCAAATGATGCTCCACTTTTTAGGGGAAATGATAAGAGACGAATCTTGATAGCTATGACGACTATAACGCCAAGCTGTGCGGCTCGCAAATCAATAATGATCTAAGGATATATCGACACGATCGAAACATAAGTAATGCATGGTGCGGCTGGCGCCGTTCCGTTCTGAGCATGTCAGCAGCCGTACTCAACCTCCACTACAGGCCGTTATCTGTAAGTGACCAAGTGGGGATCAGGTTCCCGTACTAGACGCGAGAGTGTCGGTACTTGAGGCTTGTGGGGTAACTTATTTGCCCGACGTAGTAAGGCCGGTCTTGGTAGGCTTGGGTGGTGGCCATCAGAGGAAACTGACCTCCCCGAATTCGCCGAGCTGCGCTTGGCAGTGAAGCACAACATCTCACAACTCAGGTAACTGAATCAGTATCATACAGAGTTATCTTGAAGGCATAGTAATTAACAAGTACAATTATTGCCAAAGTGATCATCCGCTAGATATGGCACAACGAGATTGACCGAAGACCAGAAAAGACTGGAAGAGATGGAGCTGATGTGGAGAAACCGAAATCCAAAACTCCAAACTTTCCCTTTACAGTCCAGAAAGATATCCATGACCCATAGTGGCAAGCCTTTTGACTTCCGACACCCCGAGCGGCAACGTCAATGTCCCCGATTGCATCGACGATAGCGAGGCGTACAGTAGAAGATCATCATCCGTAACGATGATAGCCAAGGAAGTGGTACATGCAATGGACCGCAGAAACTTGGAAGTAAGGCGTCCACGGATCTCAGCTACGGGACCTCTTCAAGGTGGGATATGATGGACGACGGCTGTCACGGCAGAGTAGACCGTAGAAGACGTCACAGCTCCAACAATAGAGGTATAAAAGCAGTCCCGAATTTCATCGAAAAGATCACCAGCAGATTTGGCGCAAAGTGTACATTCCGAAATCTGTCTTTCCCAACCAAATCAACCCCAAATCCCAAGCCACAATGCACGCATCCACGGTCCTCGCAGCACTCGCTGCCATTGTCTCTCCAGCCCTGGCCGACTTCTACCTCTACGCAGGCACACAGTCATCCACCATCGACGGCACAACTCTCGACTCGTTCGTTCCCTTCACCGGCCCGCCAGACTGCAACGACGTTTTCAACGGTCCCATCCTTACGCCCAGCTCCGATGTGAGTGGCAACAAGCGAGGTGTACGTTGCAAAGGATGCAGCTCCGCATACGGGAGCGAAGATATGGTTAAAGTGACTGAGCTTGAGATGAATCATGCAGATTATGGACATTGGAGTAAGTTGCATAATCAGTGAGTGGGAGGGGGGAAACTAATACTTTGTGCGTTTTAGCTTTCTATGCGGACCGTGGTGGTGATATGGTTGACCTTGATGGCAATCTTGTGGGGAACTGTGTTGTGGATGGGTCAGATGGGTATACGTGCACCGATGGCATGGCGGGATATTCTGGTCGGTCGCAGCTTAGGTGCACAACTGGTTTGATTATTCCTTAGACAAGGTCAACTGAAGAGATCATCGCTAGCGATGCTAGGCAGGCTAGTGGCGGTGAACGCGGAAGTGGTGCAATATGATCAAACCTGCGCATTAATGAATAGAAGATGAGGGCGGCGTAACATCAGACAAGGTCTTGCTATACGACACTATTGTAGTTGATTAGAATCATCTTTTCAAAATCGACAATGCATAGCTACACCTACACTACCATCTCAAGCCCTCCAATACCATCCCCAACCTCCTAACCCCCTCCTCCACAACCGTCTTGTCCATCGTATATACAACCCGAAACCACCCCTCCCTAATCCCATGTTCCTCCCCCGGATGCAAGAACACGCCTCCATCCACCAACTTCTTTGCCAACATACACTCCCTTTCAAACACGCCCCTCCTTTCTCCTTGCGGCGGCAGATAGCGGCTCAAATTGATATACACAAAGAAGCTAGCATGCGGTCTGAAGTACGCAATGCTCAGTGCATCGATCTTGCTCGCGATAAACTCGTACGCGGCTGCGACGCGCTGACGTGCGAGGTCGATGAAGTCTCGACACCATATCCTGTCTTCTAACATAGCGGTCGCAATGGCTACGCTCGGTCCAGATGTTCCGTGGAACCGCACCACTGCATGGACAGCTTTCTTGAGGTCGTTATTGCGGGTGATGAGGGCGCCAATCTTGAGGCCTGCCGCGCCAAAGTCTTTGGAGAGGCCGTAGGTGACGTGGACGAGGTTGCGGTCGATGAGGGACGAGGTGTCGAGGGATAGGATGGAGGTAAAAGGTGTTGATGAGGCATTAGAGGGCTCAGGATGCACGGAGAGTGCGTAGATCTCGTCGGAGATGAGGTGGAGGGAGTGGGAAGCGCAAAAGTGGAGGAGGGAAAGAAGGGTGCGTTTGGGGTAGCAGCGGCCTGGGCGATGAGTATCAGATGTATGTGTTCGTGTAAGGTGGGCAAGCAGGAAAGTCAGACATACTTACCGAGTGGATTATGAGGGTTCACAATCAAGAGAGCTCGGACTTTGATGCCTGCTGCTTCGCGCTCTTTCAGCTTCTTCTCCAATGCCTCGACTACATCTTCGTCGAAACAACGCTCATGATCTGTCTCAGCGGCAATGAGCTTCACGCCCGCCTCATTGCCAAAGTCAAGCTCAAAACGCCCATAGTACGGCTTTGTGGTCAGAATTGCCTCGCCTGGTGCGCAGAGGGAGTAGGCCAGAACATGGTGCAATGCAGTTGCCGCAGCAGTAACCTTGATATCATCGCCGGTGACAGGTACATGGGGATTGAAGCACTCATTGATATGTGTCGCAAAAGCTGTTGGGAGACGTGGACCGCCGGCTGTGCAGTATGCGTATCGAAATGCATCACCTGGAATGTGGACCTGCGCAGATTATGAGCATTCATATCCAGCTTGTGTTTTGGATCAAAGATTCAAGGTATGCTGATGTTGGAGATTCTGGGTTCCCTTAACATACCTTACTCGTAAAATCCTCCAACTCCTTTTGCACCAGCGCGTTTTCAGCTGTCGCAAATGATATCAGACCGTCTGGATTCGATTCTTGGTCATACGTGGTGCCTTTGGCAAATCGCCATGGTATGTCCAATTGGTCGGCATTCGCTTGTCCGCGTGTAGATAACATGGCACTTGATCAGAGGGGGTGAGTAATGCGTCTCTCAGGCACATCCTAGCCAGTTTATAATCACACCTCGACTTCGTTGCCTGCAGATCTTGACTTTGGGATATCAAGATATAGTTAGTGGTGCTTACTAATGTGCTCACGAGCCTATCCATTCTGGTACTCGAACAGGTGTACGAAGAGACGAGTGACACGACATTAGCATGACTAGCAAGTTCGAATAAAAAATTCAATTCTAACGACGAGCGACATGCTCCATCTAGAGCTCCTACATAGTCCCACACGTTCGGCGTGAAATAAGCTGTGCTTGATAACAAATGACCAAAGGCTCCAATGAGCCCAATAACAGATAGGCGGTGCGCCGACAATCGAATCCGGATTGAATTACACCTTGCCTGCGTGACAGATGAGAATAGCAAATGCCATTCCAATACAGATACTGTGACGCCAGAATAACAGTGCATGTACATGATTAAGAAGTATAAACAGGACACTCCCGTTGGTCCAGCCACTTTTTGGTGGGTCGTAACTTCGGAGACGTCGTAGCGCGTAAAAGATCAAGAGGCCTCAAGAGAGGGGGGAATCGCGTCAGAATATTAGAAGAATAGGCTGCAGCTTCGAAGGTAGGTGTCACCTCAGCTTATGGTTTGCGGCAGGATCGAGAGCGGCGTGTGGGCGAGGTGGGACTTGAGAGATTGCTGCATCTTCGAAGCAAAACTCGAGTCGATGCCGTCTTCTAGCAGGCCGATACCACTGTCGTCATGAGTCGATTCTTGTTGTGAAGTGTTCATGTCCATGTCATAGCCGAAGCTCATATCGTATTGTGACTGTTGAGCAAAGCTTCGAGCGTTGACTGATCATCTTGTGTTAGTTAACTACCATGGTTCAGGACTGTGCAAATGTTGAAACTCACCATCGTGGTTCGTACTTGGCTCCTGCATCGCAACATTGGTCGTTGTTGACATGAAGGACTGGCTAGGGTCAAAGTCGGCGTCGATGCTGCTGTAGCGGCTTTCGTTGTTGCTGCCGCTATTTCCGTTGGTCATGCCGGCATGCATAGCATTGTCTAAGACAGGAGAAAGAGTGGGCGACTTCCAATCTGGTGCGCTGTGACCCAGAAACCCTCCGAGTGATGCCAACCACTGACCCATCTCATCGACGAATACCTTGGTGAGCCACCAGCCTTGGAAGCTCCGGCCGTTCTCTACGGTTATCTCACGTAGCGCGGCACCGCTAAGTGCGCTTACGCAGTGAAGGACCGCACGAGCTGATGCGTTGGGGAATCGAGACGGTAATCGCGTGAGGAAAGCTGCGATACGATCGATGACTGACTCCATTGGATCTGCGGGAGGGTCGGGATATGCCGCGTGGTGGATCGCGCCAGATGTAAGCTGCACGTCTTGTGGCAATGGACCTAGTATAGACCTGATCTCCGCGGTCAAGATGTTGTAGACCTCCTCGTGGTTGCAAGAACCTGGCAGCTCGTTTGCAATGATGCGCTTCACGTTAACGTATTCGATCCAGTCGGCAAACATTTGGATGCGATGGTTATCGGCGGTAAGCAGTACGGCGGCCGCATGGGCAGTCGAGTTGACTCGAAGCATTTGTCTCAATAGGTGAGCAAACATGGTGGCAGGCTCGAGCTTGGCTTCCAAGACGTGCATGGGAAGCTGCGCAAACTTTGCGGTGACGTGCGGGTGTAGTGTCTTCGCGACATTATCGAGAAAACGAAGGACTGGCGGTGGCGCTACTTGGAGCGTAAGTTGCGAAACGTTGCGAATCATTTTCTGGTACATCATCCAGTCACACTCCTTGATCCACGGCGCCAATTCGGGTGCGGAGAACAGCTTCTGCACTGGTACAGTCAAAGTACCATGAAACGTGCCAAAGAGCCGAAAGAACTGCTTCTCTTTGCAATATCGCACTGCGTCTACAAGAGATGTGACATGTGTGCGGTACATTGCAACCAGGTTCTGGACGGAGTCGGGATCTGTACGTGCTGGGAGATAGGGTGTGATATCAGGAAGCTCGATTTCCAAACCGTCAGGTGCTTCAAGAATGTCTGGTGTTGGAAACTTGAGCTCGTACTCATACGATGTTTTTGTGCGGGCGTGTTCAGAACGATACTGGGCGGAGTAGATGTCGGTGTATAGGAGGCCTTTAGAGGCGGTCGCAGCGTAGTGGGTGCTTGTCGACTCCATCGCGTTATCTCGCGGTGGAAATTGGGCACTGTCTGCAGGTAGTCGTGGAATAGAGCTGGGACAGGTTAGCATCTCTGTCGCGAGGTTTTCGCTCGCTAACACTTACTTGAAGTCAAGTTTGGGGCCGGCTGATGCCTGGCGCTTCAGCGCATGCTGAGCCATGGCACCGCTGGTGCTTGGTCGCCGCGAGTCTTCGCCGTCGTCGCTGTCGTTGATGAGGGCGAGGTCGACGTAGTGGTACTTGGACTCGCCGCGCACGCCAAGTCGTCGGGTCTGGATACCAGGGAAGATGACACGCACGAGCTTGCCGAAGGACGCGGGGTTGAGAGGAATTACGCGGTCGGTACCGCAGCGTTCTGCGTATTTAGAGTAGACGCGATTGCGTGGGACGGATGTTTTCGCGGTGCGACAAACGGACCGTAGCCTGCACAATGTGAGCATGTGACAAGAACAAGCAGCGTGTGCCCTTACCATAGCATAGCAAAGAGTTGCTTAGACTTCTCTGCCTTGGACGTCCTATCGTTCTGAATTACTTCTGCGGCCACGTCCTTTAGGTTGCGATTCTCATTCTGTGCTAGCAGCTGACGCAGTTCCTTGTCGTTGGTCGCGCTCCCTGACGCCGACGACTTCTTCTTCTTGTCCTCGCCTTCCGCAGGCGGTGCCATGAAAGAGGGCTGCTGTGATTGCTGGACCATGGAGGTGTGGTATGGGTGGGTGTCCATGGGCGGTGCTGACATGCCGTTGGGATGAGTTGGCTGTGGAGTGGACTCGGAGGGATAGCCCAAATACTGTTGCACGCTCTCGAGCGACATGTTCATGAGATTGTCCTGCGCACTTGCATGCTGCGCCGCCTGGAGTAGTGCGGGCTGCAGAGGTTCGCTGGTGAAAGCCGTGTTATACTGGGGCTGGTGTGAAAAGTGCGACTGCCGCGGCTGCTGTTGCGGCTGTGGCTGGAACTGCTCAAAAGAGTGGACGCTCGTAGTAGAGGCCCGAGACAGCGGCCGATTGCTTCTGGTCGACATTGATGTGTTGGATCGCGAACGGCGGAGGTCCGTGGCCATTGAGGGTGCAGATCGGCTGTCTGTTTACACCAAAACAAAGCGATGGCAACCGTTTGTGGCACGTCAATGGGCAGCCACAACGGTGTTTCCGGATGCCTGAGATGAGGAGCGGAGAGCGTTTAATGCGCCGGCAGTGCTCTGTGGGCGGTCTTCAGAAGATGTGTCGGGTCGATGCAGGTGGTCGGGTCGTGTTGTTTGGGACCGGGGCAGCGGCGGTCCTGATGCACTCGCAGCAAAAGTCGAGCACAACGGATAGGATGCTAGACAAAGGATAAGCAGGTCCAAGAGGGGCGGCGGGCGCGGCGTGCAGGCCGGTGTTGTGGGAGACAATGTCGAGAAAGTCGTGTGTTTGTTGTTCTTCATTTCGACTAAGCAACGGGAACAGCTCGAGCTGGGACGTGATGGTCACGTGCCCACCCAACCCAAACAAGGTCCACACCCTGCACGCAGTGGAGTCAATCTGTCATGATGCGCCACAGGCATGTCCGGCACGAAATGAGCTGCGTGAATCGCCATTTATAGACCGACACGCAGCGATATGGCTGGATATTTTGTGAAGCCCATCTCGTCTACGGCGTCCCTATCAGTGGTGGGACCCGTCGACTGCCGGGCTGGCTTGTGAAAGCAGGCGCGATGCGTCATTCTAGCCGTTTACGTCACCCCGCTTCTTGCTTGCCCACAATCTCATTCAACCGCCAGAAACCCTCCACCCTACAAAGCATCTTCACGACCACGCCCCGTGCAACAATTACATCCAACACCCTCTACGCTATCTCTACCTCTTGCGCAGTAGTACTCAGCCCCCATTAAACCGCCGCCATGTCTGCCCAGGAGCGTGCCCAGCAAACGCTGTCCCAGCTCGACAAAGAGGTGAGCATTCTTTTTACATACGCAGGCTTCGGGGCTTCGGGATCAGGGGACTGCTTGGCTGAATTTACACATTACACATTGCCAAACAAGCCTCGAGGGTCGCAACTATCGCAGTGGAATGTGTCGCTGACATGTGCCTTGTAGCTGTCCAAATACCCCGCCCTCAACAACTTTGAGAAGTCGACCTCCGTGCCCAAAGTGTATGCCGTTTTGGGTCTCGCCGGCCTGTACTTCTTCCTCATCTTTTTCAACATTGCTGGCGAGTTCCTTGTCAACATTGCTGGCTTCATCATCCCGGGCTACTACTCCCTGAACGCTCTGTTCAGCGCCAGCAAGGTCGATGACACTCAGGTACGTCTCCAAAAATGCTCCTATCAATAGAGGCTAGTATTCAGTACTGACCGTATTCTAGTGGCTCACCTACTGGGTCGTCTATGCATTCCTCACTGTCTTCGAGAGTGCCGTCAGCGCTGTCTACTGGTTCCGTAAGTGTTCGAATACCAATATGGATTGCGTTTCTTGCTGACCAAACAGCCTTCTACTACACCTTCAAGTTCGTCTTGATCCTCTGGATGGCCCTTCCTCAGACCTCGTAAGTTCGCGATGTCTATGGTAGCTGATTCAGTTGCTGACAGCATACAGTGGTGCTCAGATCATCTTCCGATCCTTCCTCCAGCCCGTCTTCTCTCGCTACTTCTCCGACTCCGGTTCGACCGCTGCCAACCTCCGCGCCAAGGTCGACTCTGCTGGCAAGCCCCATGCTTCCTAAGGGCTGAAAACAGCATCGTGTTGACAGCAGCATAACCAGGTCGAAAGAAGACAGTTATAGGCAAGCAAGCTGAAGCTGTGCGCTCAAGAATAATGAGGCCTGGTCCGAGGAGCGCTGCTCTGATGGCTTAGAAAAGCCATGCCAACGACCAACCACGACAAGTAGATCCGATGTGCGATGCCAATGATGTTAATGGACGGAAGCGAAAGATATCCCTGCGAATGGGTTGCAAATGCCCTTGAATCTTATTTTAGCCTTTGTTGGGTCTTGGGAAGCTGGTTCTCCTAGATTTGTTAGGCAGCGAACTCCATGATTACACCATACGTGATCATGGAAGTAACAATCAATACATGTCCCTCCTTTACTTATCTCTTGCGTGGCCCTGACACTATTGTTTCTCGTACCGAGCTGCCGCGAGTGTTGCAAACGCTTGGTTTAGATCACGGCGTGCTGACGACGTCAACAAATATTAAATCGAGAATTCGCAGTGTATCATCACACGTTGATGTGGATAATGCTTTGATATTCAAATGTCTACCCAATTTTCAGATTTGTCCTGCATGCTGAAGAGAAGACCATATATAGTCGCCACTTTCGAGACCGAATATTCACTCAGCCTATCGACCACTGTCTCAAGGCGCCACAGGTCGCTCGCAGGATTCATCGAGCTGGATCTGAGTCAAACGATCATGTTGAAGAAGAAGATAAGCCAGAGCCATTTCCCTTCTTGGACTTATCGCGTGACACACGCCTTATGGTCTACGATAGCATGTTGACTCGCACCCATGAACGCATTTCGCTCACGTCAGATGGCGAGGATGCGAGTATAACGCTTGTCATATCAGGTCCCATACCGCCGATTCATCACACCTGCAAGCTCCTTCTTGATTAAGCTGGTCCCTTTGTGAAGGGAAAACTCACGATTGTCATCGCCCTGGGCAGCACCACGACTCATCATTCATGGAGGTGCAGTCAAATTCTTGCTCAAAGATTGTGGCATAGTAGATGAGATCATGTACCGCATCTGTTCTGTGAAAGATGACGGACTTTTCAGACTGGACCCCCAGTTTGCGAAAAACCTGCCATCGGATCCTCTACTTTCGAATAGGATTAAGTGCGCCCTCACAGCCTACTCCGAGCAGGCCGGGAATTTTATGAAGAAGTGGAAGGTGCCAACAACCAGCTGGCTTGGAGACGCAAGATGGCTTTTGCGTTCAGAGAACAAGCGATATAAAGGCGATGATGAGTCCTTTAGGGCTCACAGCCGCGAACTATCCATGAAGCTTCGCGATGCGCCTCAGGGGCGCTTGTTCCAAGTCGTGCTTCTTCTCGATGGCTGCAAAGAGGCATCGATATGCAAGGATTCTTGGACGGCTTCGCAGACATATGTGCGGATGGACACGTCAGGATTTCACTGCATACGAAAAATTGGTGCCCCAAAGATGTGATTGTTTCTCAATACGAAGGTCATAAGCAGTTTGACGGCGAGATAGATGAGAAAACGTGGATTGAGGAATAGACATGATCGCTTGTGCGAGAAGTTTCTTGGCCATCGTCAACATGTGGTCGATTGGAAGTGAACGATGGACACATAAAGAGATGCAGAGATATTTGAAATGAAACAGCATGGTAATCATTAATCAGCAAAGTACATCACAAAGAGGAGGCGCATCGAGTGTCTTGTGGCTTCCAAAGTCGTGAGTCAGCGAACCATCTTGGGCGAATGCGAGCATTCTTGCTATGGATAGTTATTTTGATGGCAAAGCATTTGATGCATGTTCTCTTGAATGTTTTGGTGTCTAAAAGGCACACGTCCTTAAAGAGGCTGCCTGCTAGTCTTCCGCAGTCCACACCTTCCATTTCCACAAGGCTAGACCGTGTTTAGCCAAGTACTTGCACGACAACCTCTCACAAACTCGACTCTACACGTTCATTTCTATGGACTTGTGGAAAGATTTACCCGTCAGATATTCGAATTACCTGATCTGATACACTGACACCGGCTGTACCTCTGTGTTGTCGCGGGCTCGCATTATGCACTGCTCACACGGCGTAAAGCGTCGACCGTCGTCGCGTCCAAGATTGCACCACGCGCTCAGCAAACCTCACTTAGTCGTTATCTCTGCAACTACTGTTTTCAATGAGCAATCGAGACGGCATACAGTGAAAAGAAAGCGAGCTGGTCAGCTATAATGCAATTATGCCCAAGGTCAGCTTTATGTGCCCAACATGCCTCAGGCTGACGCCAATCCCGCCAATGAACTACGCCGTGCTGCGCCTACCACGCATTGCACAAAAGTCCTTCAACAAATACAGCTACCGACATAACTCGATCGGTGATGTCAAGGATTTCGTATGCATGTCGCTTGTTGGCTACCAATCATAGGGACTTTCTGCGTCCACAGTGCCAGTTGCGACGCCGAAGCTTGTGTTTAGGTGACCCGATTCGGACGCCGCACCACTCTCCTCACATGCCTACCACCATCGGGACACCGTGACCGTCATTTGCCTTGTACATGCTGTAGGATAGTTTGCCTAATTTTTGGTTGAATCCCCACATTTCGAGGAAAGCGGCATACATCTAACGGCAAGATCGCCCCGTCTTTCTCCCTCCCACCGCTAAGAAGCTTTATTACATTGTGTAAATTCCAGGCTCGTACACTTATACGGTACATATTAGTGACTAGAAACTCGCTATGCTTACCGTACTATGAAGCTAATGAGTTATACAGATGTGGGACGCCCTGACACCAGCACACGGAATGTCGTCGTCTTGATATAGTACGGCCTTTGAATAGTTGGTCACTCGTCGCGATGTTCAGCGAACCCGGGCCACAATCTGCGCCTCCTCTAATTAGGCGAACGCAAATCACCAGCGATCTTGCACCGCCATGGGAAGGGATAAGCTTCACTCAACCTGTGGGCTCTGATAGATTGTCCGACGAACTTAGGCGAGCGTACCCTGGCTGTTTGGATCTACGCCAGCGGAAACATATGGCTGCCATCGAATTCTTACAACATGAATTGATACAAATGCAATCATCGAATCCCGCCACAAACGTGGTCGAGTCGGGCTACCCTGCCACACCAGAAGGATCTAGCCCATCTAACGATAATTTTGATGGCCGCAGTCGACAAAGTAGTACTTCAGTCTCACAGTCGGCTTTCCAAAGAGGTCAAACTTGGTCGGACGGCAATCTCCACCAGATCGAGAGTCAGACCCCCACTTCATCAATTGTCAGATCCTCTCAGCAAATTGTGTTTAGTGTGTCCGATGGTCACACTTTACAGCCAACCACAAGAAGAACAATGACCAGGGAAGAAAAGATGGCATACAGAAAGACTCGAAAGCGTGGCGCATGCTCAACTTGCCGTCGGCAAAAAGGGAAAGTGAGTAGTACATGATCAAAATGCGGCGACTTACAACTCACCCTGTCGTGGCAGTGTACACATGTTGGCGGATCCCTCCCTGCCTCAAGGATCACCGAAAATACAACCAAACTTCAGAAGAGGTAAGGACACACCTTTGGCAAAATTCAAGGCTTACCGGAAACGCTTCCAGATACTCGCTTGACGTCAGTGCCGACCAAGACAAGCCTGAAAAGCTTCTCAAGTCAGCACATGCAGTACCGAATACCGAGCTTATTGTCGCGCCACAATCTCAGCACGGTATCACGAACACATCAGGCATCGCCACAGAATTCCATACTGTTCAGCCGCCCACGAGGGACCCTATCCATTCCCACTGGGAACAAGCAACAGATCAAGGTGCGGAAAGTGATGCAGCTCGGTACGTACACAACGCCAACCTGAATTCATACGGAAGTCCCATGCCTTGCGCGTCCAGTTCGCAGTGGCGGGACTATCCTGTCGCTACCAATACCCAATCGCACTTCAATCCAGTTTATGGCCAGGATGGTTCTATGGAGATGCCTGAGAACGCTTTATCAATGTCTCAAGCCGTGGGTCCCTCGCCAATGAACATTACCTTCCAGCCCAATTTCTCTGATTTCGTACAAGAGACCTGGAATGATGCACAAGAGCCCAACCAGGAGGATCCGGAGCCCGATTAACGACATGTATATATCATATGACCTACCTTAGCCTGAATACTGCACATAAGCTACGAGAGCTTTATGTCATTTTCCCTGGAATGTGCTGCCGCACGCGGACACATGGGATCCGTTTTGGATAGCCGGAAACATAACGCATAGCTTACTATTTGGTCACCACACTCGAAGCTGGTGGTCTCCGCGTCGATGGCCAAATGGAGCACCTCATCGGCTATGTCTTTTGTTCACGGAATCTACATTGTCTAGCAAACTGGAACGACCGTTCATAATACACGAAAACGTTTAGTGCCGCGCTCATTTACAAAGCAGTCAATCAGGAACAAAGCGCACGTGTAAAGTATGATCGAAAATTGGACAACCGACAATGCCCTCTTAACTGTGTGCCTGGAACTCTACCTTCTGGCATAAGCTGTGTACTGGTCCAGTGTATCGCACTTCTCTGTGAACACCTCAGGACGAGTTCAGCTGCCCTAAAACCTCTTGGCTGTGTTCATACTAATCTTACAAGTATGATGCTCGGCCCATTTCCAGGCAACAGCTTCGAGTTCATGGACCATTTTCACACATTGGCATTATACGGCCCCCCATCTAGGAGTTCCCACGAAGATGTACTTGAAGCATTTAAGTATATTCAGATGGTATGTAGAGTCGTCCGGAATCTGAAGCAAGGCAACTTGCCTTCTATGTTTCTTCTCTCTTACTATTTCCATCGTCTTCTTCTGGGACCGGAAAGCTGAACAGATTGTCGCTAATCAGTTTGGTCGTCCAATTGCCTGTTATTTATCCCCTGTTCCGCAATCATTTGGTACCCACAGGAACTCTGGATCTCTTACATCTCAAGTAGCTAGCGCCCCTAGCTACGTCTTACTCCGTACAGGAATAACCGTCATTCCTCCTAGGCTCTGTTTGGATAGTCAAATTCGTCACCAGCGCCGACGCTCTCGATCAAGTGCACTAACGTAAACTCTACTCAGGTCGTCGCCACCGAGCCTCATTGAAGACCCTACCTCTACTTCATGCGACTCCCCAGTATCTACTTATACGTCTGCGACATCGATTAAGTCACATTATACGGCAGCTTGAGCAACCTCCAAATACGAACATACGTCTGAATTTCGGTCAAGAATGAAGCTCGCCTGCCAGCCTCCAACGAATAATCCACTCTCAAGGACATCATTGCAGGCATGAAAGGTTTCATACTTATTCTTTCTTCTTTTCTCTACCTCTCTTTCGCACTCGCTGCAAATTTATAATTGCTTGTCTTCACATGTAGAGATGCAAAGAAGTGTTGTACTATCTTTAGCATTCAGATCGCTCATTGTCTTTTCTTTCTCGTCATGCCTTATACGTCCTGTTGTCATTGAACATGTACGCTGCACCCCTCTTCTACATTTCGTTTTCTCCAACCGTATCTTAGTCCGCTGTAACAGCCCTGAAGCTTGTTCTTCTGAGCGCGGTGCGATGTAGTTACGGTATTTGTTGTGTATGTCCTTTTTGTTTGCATTCACTTTTATAACGACGCAATGAAAAACATTCCGGGAAGCTTTCCCGAATTCTTTGAGGCCCATGATATCTTGTGTAAGAAGTTTCTGGTCGTTTCCAATGACTTGAATCCACATTTGCCCCAGCATTTGTTTCGTCGATCCTGAGCTCCAACAGTAGATTATCGCGCTCTACGGCTGTCCGCGCGGCTTAAGAGATGTAGACCATCTCTGGCATCGAACACTATGTTCACGGGAGGTGTGATTATTTAAGTGACTTGTGACCTTTTGAGCTTAATTCTTCCAAACAAACATTGAAAGCTCTCTGATAATGACACCTCCCATCACAAAAGCCATTATTCAACGTGGCCTCAGTCGGGCGTTGGAGGTGTGATTGCCCCATTGAGGTACGCTCACAATCTTTGTGAAACGAAAGAGTCTTTTTGGTTGTCCTAACCGAAAGAGTCTACAATAACCAGTGATTCCATGTAAACCGGCGATGGCTACTCAGGAAACTCCTGATCCGCTTATGCCGCTCATGATAAGAAATCGAGGCTAAACTTTCGTTTGCCAAGTGAGGATGCCTCTCAGGCAATTTTTACCTTTACCCATCAACAAACTGAAATCACTGCAACTCAACCCACTATAGAGCAGAACCATCACATACCCATCAGCATCACAGCTGAACCCGTTCGTTTCCCCGATCTACCCTAAGTACGTCATGTCAATTATGAAGTGGTTGAGCTGGCGCATAGTGGTCCGCCACTGGCAATCCTCCGATGAGGCTGACAGTGTGAGTCTAGCGTATTTTGCAAGCTCATCTACCCCAAACTTCCTCCATTGCCTTCAGATCATACTAACATACCGTTAGGTACGGTGAAAGCGTCTCGAGAATGAATGTATTTTCCTTTTCACTAACTTCACACCTGTGTCCTGGCGAAGCGTTCATGCCCAGAGCCTTACTATGAGTGTAAGAAGTCTTGAGAGATCAGACAGCAGGTTCTCAGGGTGAAGCTACGCAGTCCTTCGGGGCTCGACATAGTGTGAGCCTTAGACATAAGCAGCATCGATTAGTGCAGCACTCGCAAAAAGCCTTTCTCTGGGATAGCAAGTAGCGCAAACATCTCACCGATACTGACTATAAGTTTGAAAAGGTTTACATCAGCTTAGAAGCTACGCCATGCTGCAGGCTACATCCCATCACATCCAACAACTATGTAGGCCCGATATACCCAGCCTGTTTCAACTGCGCCTCGTACGCTAATCTGCCAATCCTCATCATCGGCCATTCCGAACTCAGAACCTAGGCTTCATGCTCGACTAGGGTAGCTAAGATACGGCCATGCCAGATACAGCAGACGCTTGGATCCTGTACACGTGGAATGGCGATAAAAGGGAAGAGCATCGATCTAGCGCTTCGCAATGATACATCCTTTTAGGAAGCTCGGTTGTAGCTAATCCTCCAAAACTGAGACGGCCTTCCATGGGCCAGACCATTGGACGTGCATCGTCGAGACTCTGATGCCGCAAGATCGGCATGCAATCCAACAAAGACTAACATCTGGAAGGGGCGGAAGTGTGTGACCTGACATTTTCGGTCTGGTTCTCACGTACGTACAACCTGGCGTACTGGGTATATTCTGCGAGCACAACCTAGCGTAGCCTAGAAGCGGATGTGTGGGCGATTCTGCAACATTATTGAGCGAACGGTCATGCTGTGTTGGGGGGAGAATGAAGTTGGTCTAGTCAGCCTTGCAACCGCCGGGCGTAGTATACTCCAATGAAGTCATAACTTGCACTAAGTTAGTGGATGTAAGCTCGCTTACAGGTAGATATGTACCGGAGAACACTAAGCGAATGTCATTGGTAAACAACTCCGTTATAGGTCGATTCGATGAGGATGGCACGTTACGGGATGCGCCCGTCCCCGGTAATATTCACCGACAATGCGGGTCAAGGGGAGCTATAATTCTTAGTATGGGTAGGAGTACGACGTCCGAACTACTCGTTAGAATGTTTGTGCAGCCTTAAGCTTGCTGGGATTCAAAGTGATGCTGGGAAGCCCCTCTCGAACCGAGATATTGATTCACCTAAGCTTGCTTAGTTCGTAGCTTCATCACATCGAGGTGGCAACTTTGAGACGCATAATTTTCGCAAGTCAACGAGGGCGTTTGTGATGTCCGCCTGAAATCTGTTTCACGCTTCATCTTGGCGTTTTAACTGCAAGTGGTTGGTACAGCGACTTGGCTATAGCTGTGCCGCCGCCTCGCAGAGCTTAGTATCCGGAAGGCCCGTACTATTACCTTGAGTTCTGAACATCATCTGTAGTGCAAATCGAAGATTTCGTAGCTCTTAGCTAAGACAGGTGATGTGTCGATGAGATTGCTGCTCGCACGCACTCATGAAGAGGAAGCCCAGCCAAAAACGCAACGCACAGCAGCATAACGATAAATAACCTTAATACCTCCTCAGCGCCTAGGGCAGTCGCTTAGCGTAGTGACTGAGGCGACCAACATTTGGTGGCCTTACTGCTTGAGACCTGCCAAGTTCCGACTCAGTCTAACTTACACCAACAATGCTGATGATCATCCAAGAACCCGATCTCTATGGTAAATATCGATATCCGTGTATGACCATTTACGCTTTGTGGTAAAGCTTGCTGACTTGAGCACCCTGATACAACCCCAGGAACTGTGCCTGTCACTAACATTGAGAAGAAGGCCTCCAGTTGAGAACGACCATTCCCAATCCAAGATCTTAGGCAATGTGCACACAGCTGCCTAGTGTCGGGCGTAATGATCCCACACTCCGACAGTTCAGTAAATCCTGGAATTGCATGACATACACTTACGGATCGGGACCTGCTGTTCAAGAGCTCTGGCAGTGACGACAGGATGCGGTAGAAGATCTGCACTTGCAGAGATATATAAGCCTCCTCCAACTCTCCTCAATCGCACCACAAACCTATCAATCTATCTGTATTGAACTCTACTCCGTTGCTAAATCACCTGCATATATCCTAAAGCTGAATTTCGAGCCTTGAAAATGCGTTTTACTGCTACCTTCTTGTCTCTCCTTCTCTCAGTCACCGCTGTCGTGGCTCAGATTGATGGTGACGAGCCCACGTGCGAGGATGGCGATGGCGGTCCAAATGATGGCGACAAGGCCGCCGTCTTGAATGCCTTCCTGGCCAGATATGCGCCTGATGGATTCTACCGGCCGCAAGGTACGTACTTCCTTTGCAGCTCCATGTCCATAGACGTTCCTCGTCTTGACCTTTAGCATTCGACATCCACTGACATGTTCATGCTGCATTAGGTGGAGAGGATCTCTGCATCAAGTGCGGCAATGCCGAGATCAATGCGCAGAACTCGTGTTCGGTCCAGTACGAAGCAACTCGGGATCAAGTTTCGGAAGCCATCAATGAATTTCCATCAAATAGTAA
The DNA here is from genome assembly GCA_001644525.1 of Phaeosphaeriaceae sp. SRC1lsM3a. Lineage (NCBI taxonomy): Eukaryota > Fungi > Ascomycota > Dothideomycetes > Pleosporales > Phaeosphaeriaceae > Phaeosphaeriaceae sp. SRC1lsM3a. Next base: position 759,139 of record KV441724.1, read on the forward strand.
CGGGTGCTCGAATCTCGTTCACGTAGGCCAGGGTGCCGATGCGGGCTGCTTGCCAATTCTCTTGGCCACCCCTGGCTACTACTCGCCTGGCTGCGAAATCACCTGTTAAGGGCGGGACCTCACCCATGGCTCCACAGCCGGCTCTCGATGACCAAGGACAAAAGTTGGACCTTTAATTTGTTTCGGTCGTGCCGATTGTTATAACGTGGAGTTGCTTCTGTGTATGTGAAGAGAAAAGGCAGAAAACTGAGGAGTAGCCTCATTTGGGGCATGATCACTGTCGAATGGCAACAAATAACGACGTTCACGGCTTGTTGGCTATCTCTAGCGAGTCACCACAAGTATCACAAGTCTCTTGTATACTAGTGTCAATGAACAACGTTCCCTCCTCGCTCATTGGACCCTATCCTGATTCTCTCATTTTATCAGCCTTGAACTGGGGTATCGAGTACAAAGAATATCTGGACGTGTGAGCCATGCGACGTTCTAAATCTGATGGGCTACAGGAATTGAAAGACTGTCCTTACCAAAGGTTTAGTCGTTAGTTATGCTAAGTCCATTACTCGCTTCTGATCGGTTAGACGTAATTGCCTACACACTGGAGTAAGCCTCACAATTCTTATACTTTATAGGTCTGCACCGCGCCGTTAGTGCACGACTCTCATCAAGAATCAAGAGCAAACGAAAAGATTGCCTAAGAATTGCTGTAAAACAATGAGCGGCAGACACCTCGCAACCATTCGCCTGTTCTGATAGGATACCAGTGATCATCTTGTTGAGGGTGGCATTATGATAAAGAAGTCACTCTTCACTACGATCTCTTGTCTAGTAAGCTCATAACTACCCAGCAAGGCCCACAATTAAGCATTCAAGCATAGTTTAGATGGGCGTAAAGGAAGTACTGTGAAGCGCTATGAGACCAGTTGAAAGAATCGGTAACGAGGGTGAGAGATAAGAGTTTGAGATATTGTGGGAATACACCTGTACTTCGATCGAAGCGCGGTGGATCACGTGATGAGTACGAGGACATCTAGCCCTCGAGAGATATAGGACGAAGGATAGAGCCCGAGAAGCCAGCAAAGAAAATAACATGTATGCTTGTCCCACCTTGAATTCGTGCACGCGAATATCAAGCATAATCCGATGAACAATGAAGTTAGCTGGGAAGACATGGTTTTGTACCTGTCGATCTCGAGCCCATTCTTCGATGCGCCTTCGCCATCAGGTACATCCAGAATCTTGGAAGCCGGAATAGACGACAGCCGGCTGAAAGTCCGTTGTCAGTGTGCTGGTGGCCTGTACGATGCCGTCCGACTCCGCACTTGGTACCATGGTTTGGCTGCAGCGCCCTGCATATGTCTCGAGCAAATGACGCCGTCGCGTGCGCACTCCACTTTTTCCTTTCGTAACACCTTCCGGGCAGCGCGCACATCCCCAGCGGTTCACCGACGACTCCAAGGATGGACTTGGCAGGATTGCCGATTCATTGCGTGTCTTGTGATGTGTGCGCATGGCCTTTGGAGACGGCGCTTTACCACATTCAAGCTATCCCGCGGCTGAGCCACCATGTCCAAGCTTCCTCCCCCAGGTTTCCTTAACACTGTGGAGATGCCGGCGTCATCGTGGTCCGCCCGACACCCGGCGTCTCTCCTCTCCCTTTCTCCCTCTTTTGCGGTGAAGAGACTTTGCACGACGCTGTAGATTCTCCTTGATGACCATGACGAAGCCTGCGCGCTACGACTTCAAGACGCGCCACGTCGCGCACCCGGATGCCGTTGTCGCGGGCGACAAGTACCGGTTCACCATTTTGACCGATGGCCTGATGCGCTTCGAGTGGGCCGAGGACGGCAAGTTCGAGGACAGAGCGTCCACCTTTGCTATCAATCGCAGATTGGCTGTGCCAGACTACTTCATCTGGGACCGTGGCCACGGCATCGAGATCGTCACCAAGCGCCTCCACGTCGTGTACAACAAAAAGAAGTTCACCTCGGATGGCCTCAAGGTTATCCTCAAGGGCGCTGTGACGGGCACGTGGAACTTTGGCGACAACGTATCCAACCTTGGCGGAACCACGCGCACTTTGGATGGCGCCAATGGGCGGACAAATCTCGAGGACGGCGTGCTGTCGAGAGAGGGCATTTCTGTCATCGACGACTCCGAGTCTATGGTCTTTGAGGACAATGGCTGGATTGCGGGCCGTCGCGGCGGCGAGAGAAGCGACCACTACATTTTCATGTACGGCCGTGACTACAGAGAAGCCATGCGCGCATACTTTGCTGTGTCCGGTAGCCAGCCTCTACTGCCTCGATATGCCATGGGCAATTGGTGGAGCCGCTTCCACGCATACGACGATAAGGAGTACTATGAGCTCCACGATCACTTCGACAAGGACGATGTGCCCATGAACGTTGCGGTGGTAGATATGGACTGGCATCTGACCAATGTGCCTGGCTATGACAGCTGGACGGGATACACGTGGAACAAGGACCTGTTCCCAGACCCAGATAAGTTCATGAAGAACTTGCATGACCGTGGCATGAAGCTTACGCTCAATCTCCATCCCGCGCTGGGCATTCGACCTTACGAGGACCAGTACAAGGATGTAGCCAAATACATGGGCGTGGACCCTGCGACGGAGAAGACTATCGAGTTTGACTGCACCGACAAGAAGTTTATGGATGCTTACTTCGACGTTATACACCACCAACACGAGAAGCGCGGCGTCGACTTTTGGTGGATTGACTGGCAGCAGGGCAACACTTCCAAGATCCCCGGTGTTGATCCGCTGTGGGTACTGAACCACTTCCACTTCCTCGACAGCGGACGAGGATCACAAAGGCCTCTGATCTTCTCGCGCTTCGGCGGCCCAGGCGCACAACGATACCAGATTGGGTTCTCTGGAGACGCTATCATTACCTGGGAGACTCTGCACTTCCAGCCTGAATTCACAGCGACTGCGTCCAACATTGGCTATGGATGGTGGAGTAACGATATTGGAGGACACACCCACGGCTACAAGGATGATGAGCTCTACACGCGCTGGGTACAGCTGGGTTGCTGGTCGCCCATCCTGCGTCTCCACTCAGACAACAACCCCTTCAACACTCGCGAACCATGGCGCTATGGTGTGGAGGCCTGCAATATTGTCGAAGAGACTCTACGTCTGCGCCACCGCTTGATCCCCTACCTCTACACCATGAATGCCCGCTGTGCGTCGCAGGACGAGCCGCTCATTCAGCCAATGTACTGGGACCACCCCGAGGACGACGAGGCGTACAATGTGCCCAACCAATTCTACTTTGGCAGCGAGCTCATCGCCGCGCCCGTCACACAAGCCCGCAGCTCGACCACCAAACTCGGCGCCGCAAAGGTCTGGCTCCCTGCCGGCAAATACGTCGACATCTTCACCGGGCTCGTGTACAACCGCAAGGGCGAGCTTACCGTCCACCGCCCAATGAGCCAAACACCCGTCTTCGCCGCCGAGGGCGCCATCATCCCTCTCGACGGCGCGTGGCGTCCCAAATCCGGCTCTCCGAACCCCACGTGCCTCGAGGTCCTGCTCGTCGTTGGCGCAGACGGGCACTTCAATTTACTCGAAGACGATGGCTCAGGCACGCATGTCGAGGACGGGGACTTTAGCATGGTCTCTCTGGACGCGGACTCAAGCGACGACAAGAACGATGTCTCCTTCATCTCAACACCCATCGTCTACAAGCAATCCACTGGCGTTCTCAAGATCGGTCCCGCAGGCCCCCACAACGACCACGGCGTAGTGCCCAAGAAGCGAGATTGGAAGATCAGGTTACTTGCGCACACACCTGAGCATGCTGAACATGTGACTTGTCTGAGCACGACGGCGGCGAAGAAACATCATGCAAAGCCGCTGAAGCATGAGATGCGGTCGGAACATAACGGAACTGTCATCACGCTGAAGGATGTCCCGTCCGAACATACGATCATTATCAACTTGCTGCCTAGCTCGTCGTCCACGTCGTCATCGAAGGGTCCGCAGCTGGATGTCATTGATCCGCTACCGAGGCTGTATAAGATTATTGATGGCGCGCAGTCAGATCTGGAGCAGCAGCGCGATCTGTGGAATACGGTGAACAACGGGAACAGTGTGTTGAATAAGGTTAGGGATCTGCAGGGTAAGGGTCTCCCGGGCGAGTTTTTGGATGCGTTGTTGGAGGTGCTGTTGGCTGATGAGAGGGTGGAGAAGGAGGGCATGGCCATGGAGTGGATGTGAATGTAGTTCTGTCCGGCATGGATGATGAGATCTTGGGCATGGTACTTACACGTGTTTATATAACGAATGCATGACATGAACCCACACATACTCTCGCAAATCAGACTTGTCGTGACGTGTTGTGTGTAATATGTATTTACAAAATCTACTCATACATATCTCTCCACCCATCCTCATGGCCGCAGCTCCACCCCCTTCTCCAGCTTATACCCCTCCATGCCCTCCTTGAATCCTTTACTGTTCAAAATCTCATCCACCTTCTGCATCACGCTTCCCTCTCTCCGCCTCTCATACTCCGCATCCTTGCCCTCGATCTCCACGCCCGCCCTCGTCGCCGCCTCAAGCGCCTCATACTCCCAGATATTCGCCTTCATACCCACACCAGGAACCTGATGTCTCGCCACAAACGCCAACCACGCCTTGACTGTATCCGGGTGTCCATCCTGCACCTGCACCAATCTGCGCATCGTGATCCTCTCGAAATTCTCCTGACTCTTCTTGAAGATGAAGTTGGAGCGCGGGACGGTCCAGCGCTCTGTTATGCGCGGGAGGGGGACGGGACCCCGGCAGGGCAGACCCATGTAGTATGCGGCGCGCACGGCGAAGTCGGCGTACAGAAGGAGGGGCCGGATAGAGTAGCTGCGCAACTGGAGGTCGGCGACGGGGACGCCGTAGGGGGCGGCACGGCGAAGGGGACGCAGGTCGACGGCTTGGACGTTGAGCGGGGAACGCAGGGCGGAGAGGGAGGACTGGGTTCCGGGATCGAGGGGAGGTTTGTCGGTAGGGAGGGTGATGCCGCGTTCTCTGTGGTTGTGTTAAGGACATGGGGATTTTGGAGAGGTCGGAGAAACTGACTTTGCGATCTTGATGGGCTCGACACCTGCGCGCTTGTACATGTGCAATAGGCCTAAGTGATCGGGCGTGTTCTGCAACTCTTTCCACTTTTGCTGTGCTTCCTCGCGCGTCTTGGGCTCCCATTCGGCAAAGCGCTGTTCGGCAGCTTGTTGGCTTTTCCATAGCCTGTACATTGTCAGCTCTTTCTTTTACATCGATCTTGTGTGGATCCGCCATACGCCTTATATTCCTTCGGGTCCAAGCCCATATCCTCCAACCGCTTGTCGAGCGGCATCTCTCCGTCCTCGATATCTGCTAACAGCTCATTGAGCGCTTTTCCATCTTTTGGGCCATCGTCTCTATCCTCTCGGTCTTCATTGGATTTCGAGCTCCTCGATCGTGCGAAACATTGTGTGTGTGGTCGAGGTGGTTGTGTGATCTGTCGATGCATTAGCTATAATTCCAGACCGTCATGCTCCCGATATAATTATGCACACCTTTGCCCTCTTCACCGGACCCAAAAATGACCGCATACACCGTGGCGCCGCCATGATTGATGATGTCGCGCCTCAACACGCCGCATCTCGAACTTCTGCAATTGTTCTACACTAGGCCGTCACCGCCCGAGGTTCTGCCGATGACCGTACCTTCCCTTTCCGGTACACAGCCTCTCCACCAGCTCGAAAATAAGACTGTACATTTCTTTCTCTTCACACTGTTACTTTCATTAAATTCTCAAAGTCTTCTTCTAAAATCACGACAATATGGAAGACGTCCTCGCTGCCCCAAATGCCTACATCCGAGCGACCGAAACAGCACAATATGTGCGCTCCCAGCTTCCCGAGGCACTTCAAAACCCAAAGGTTGCCATCGTGTGTGGCTCCGGTCTAGGTGGGCTTGCAGACACAATCGAGTCCGAACCGAAAGTCGAGCTTGCCTATGGATCTATTCCTAACTTTCCTCAAAGCACGGGTCAGTCAAGATAGAAAGGACCATTTTGAAGGTACGCCGGGCTAATGCTGTGCAACAACAGTTGTGGGTCACGCAGGCAAGTTCGTGTTTGGGCAGATAGGTCCGCAGAAGACGCCAGTAGCGCTTCTAGTCGGACGAGCACAGTCAGTTTTCAGCGTCACAATTTTATCACAAGGGTAGGGTTAACGTGTTTAGCTTCTATGAGGGTCATACAATGGACCTAGTAACATTCGCTACTCGAGTATGTAAATTGCTCGGTGTAGAAACTATGATTGGTATGTTCAAGGTGACGTGGTAGTAGAACAGAAACTCTGACACTATCTTAGTCACCAATGCAGCTGGTGGTCTCAACCAGCAATACCGGGTTGGAGACATTGTGTGTCTCAACGATGTACGTGGGCTCCAGCAAACTCCATCCAAGCTAACGATAACAGCACTTGTTCATGGCAGGGCTGGTCGGAGTGCACCCGCTACGGGGACCCAACATCGAGGAGTTCGGTGTTCGCTTTCCTCCACTCTCAGACGCGTATGATCTCGATCTGCGAAGGCGCACGCATCAAGCATGGAAAAAGTTAGGACTTGACAAACAGCAACGGCGTTTACATGAAGGTGTATATGCATTTGTTGCTGGTCCAACGTAAGTCTCCATCGGCCTGTCGGCTGAAAACTTCTTCTGCCGAACTAACGACTGGCAGATATGAGACTCGAGCGGAATGCCGAATGCTGAACATGCTTGGCGCAGATGTCGTAGGCATGTCGACCGTGCCCGAAATCATTGTGGCGCGGCACGCAGGCATGCGAGTGTTGGCATTCAGCTTGGTAACCAACGTAGCCGTGCTCGAAGCTGGTGCTCGTGGAGACGACGCCGAGATCCAAAGTATGAACCAGGCGGAATTGACCGAGCATCTAAGCAAGGGCAAAGCGAACCACGAGGAGGTATTGGAGGCAGGTCGGGAGGCTGCCAAAGACATGCAGGCGCTAGTAAAGCAGATACTAGGGAGCCTTTACGAGTAGGGTGGGCGCGATGTTATAGAGTAGTGGCTGTGAACGCCTCGCGGCATCTTGCAGAGAAATATGCACGGCACCGCCGTCGCCAAAACCGCATCAAGCTCATGGCTTCACGACTTTGCCCTTGTTTCTCTTCGCCTTTACTGACTTGTAATGTGCCTTCTTGCCGCTCGCCTTGCTCTTGTTGATATCCTCGTACTTCCTCTGGAAGCGTCCGCTGTCCTTTTCTTGCGAAATGACCTCTTCCAAGATCGTCTGCTTGCGATCCTTGTTCTTCAAACGGCTGCTGTAGAACTCAGTCGCGCCCTCGATAACGGTGCCGACCTGAGAGAAAGCAGGGACATCGTTCTTCGAATTATCCTTCTTGTAGTGCCGTTTCGGGTCAAGGACGCTCCTCATCTTGAGGAGCTGAAGGTCGCGTCGCAATTCCGGAGTCAGTTCGGTCTTGGGCATGTTGAACCATTGGGCTCCGGCGGTCGCCTTCTTTTCCTGAAACATTGTCAGCTGCTTGCAAAAGAGATTGTTGCAAAAATAAAGCTTGAGCGGTAGTGCCTCAGTGTAACTATGAACTAATAAAAGCATCAATAGTGCAGGAGAGTACCCAAGACGGGACCCGGATCTGCTCAGTAAGAAAATTGGGATAATTATCATCAAGGGCAAGTGGAGTGTGAAAGTGATAGTAGGACATAAGACTTACCTCAAGCTTCTTCTTCTTGATAGCAAGAGGGTCATCAATCTTCTTGATGCCGTTGGCAAGTGCCAATTGTTTCTTGTCGACAAGCTGCGAATGATCCAAGCGCGTGATGTTGCCCTCGATCTTCTCGTAGGTGTCGGCAAGGTGGCCTGGCTTTAGCCTGGGAAGCTTGAATGGAGCATCGGGAGTGGCTGTTGGCTTGCCAGACGCTTTCGCGCGCATGCGCATGGCAGCCTCATTCAGCAGTTCGCGGATCTGCTCGTCAGACATGTCCTCATCGGTGTCATCCTCGAGGAGAGGCTGATGCGCCGGCAGCAGCTCCATGTTGACGTTTGGTGGTGGATGCACGAAGTGGAAGGAATCAATGTTCGCGAACTTTTTCTAAGAGCAGGGACACGGACCACAACGCTTAGCCAAATCTGACTAGCTTGCCGCGACTCTCATCTTATCCACGTCTTTTCGAGATCGTACTCATGGATCAATAAAACGACGTGACGAGGGATCGCTTCAGTGACGCTCGCATCAGTAGCAGAACGCATGAGGATCGATGGTGACCACGATGCAAACCAACGTCTAGCGTGCAGCCTACTGTACGTGGGGTTTCAACGTGTTTCCTCATCACGCTTCACTGCCTCTTACTTTGCTTCAGTAGCTACCCACTAGAACACATATCTCGTCAGCGCAGGTAGCTCCGGTTGTTTGCCCGCACGCGATATAGCAGAGTGGAAGAGCTTTGCAAGATTTGAAGCCGGCTGCTGCTCTTTAGCATGATAGTCCTCGGAACGATCACGCAAGACTTCTGTCGAGGTCGGTGAAATTCCCGCACTCTATAAGAGTGATCTCATTCCATGATGCCAGACTTAGCTATCTCCACGACTTTATAATATAAGGACACCGCTGTGGTGCGCTTAGAACTTGTATCGGTAAATCCAGGGCTGATTGTTCATGTCCGCACATGAGCAGATATGCTTCTTGCTCGACTTCGAACATCTCTTAACTATTGACCGCTTCACTTTGCACGTTCTTCCACAACTTTCCCTGCTCAATCATCCCGTTTCCCACTCCTCACCATACGTACCCATTCTTCGTTCTTCAGCTCCCTAACCAGTACGATATCATCCACACCTTACCCTTCTCAAGAAACTTTGTCGCTGTCCTCATCGTCGTGAGGGCATTTCAGATTGCCATCCCGGAAATCTACATTTGACTACCGAAGAGAACGGATGGCAGAGTCCCTTTGTGCTAGATTGTGCAAGATATTCCACTGAGGCGGGGAAGTGCCCAGACGTGTCCCCAGAGTCTGAAGGACATCCTCTCGCCTGGATGAACTGCCTGGAATGATTGAACAGTGCTCTCGAGATGGTGAAGATCTTCGGGAGTATGCGGCACACGTATCATGTGCCTCCAGTGGCTGTTGCATAGATGCAGGAGAGGATCGATGTTGGTTGGTTCTTCCAACCATTGATCGAACATATAGCTGCTAGGAGAGCGCCCATGTTACACTGGATGCGAAGAGACTTCTTAGCGATGATGGCCAGCGTCTTCGAAATAATGGGCTGGGCCGCCGCGTGAATACGGTAGTTGAGAGTGTTTGTTTTGTCGAGATCGTTGGGAATTCGGTTCCTCTTCTATGTCCGCCTTTTCACCTAGGAAGACAGTGCACTGACATGTTGTTGGGTTAATAAGTTCGTAGACCATAACACGAACTTCGGCAGGCAGCTGCAGAAACTGGAAAGCCATTTTGATTGACGTGAAGTTGATGTAGAATGGTTGATGGGGCCCGCGCAAGTAGCTACAGGGATAGGTGTGGACGGAACCAGGGAATTATGGCAATTGGGCCATTGGTTCGTGCCAAGGCGAACGGAACCTATTCACTGAACATTGGTAAGCTAGTCGTAACAGAAGAGGATGACATAGGTGAGTTTTGGAATCACTTCTCAGTAAGCAAGTCTCGTTAGCTCCGACCATTAGGAGCATAGCTTTCACCAACACATGTTGTCACGTTACTGTGTTCTTCTTCGATCGTTGGTTTCAATGGGGCTCTTTGATTCTCGCAAGAATATATCTAAGTCCTGGACATTCGCCACCACTTTTGATATGAGATCAATGATATTTTTGTCTGGCCACTAAAAGGTACGGTACCTAACATTTAGAGAGCATGATCTAGCATACAGAATGATCTGTGTCAAGAGTGGTCGAGCACGTGCGGTATTCCATCACTCAAAGATAAAAGCATTGTATATTATTCATAAATATTCAAACTCCATTAGCTCCAGTTAGTCTCAGTTTGTGCTTCAACGATAACAACGCATACATCATGCAGTGTGAACACATTCTAACCTTTCTCCCTTCTCATTCTGTTGTCCTACTTCCGCATGACCCCCATGACTTGCTACCCAGGATTTGTTTTGTTTTGTTGTGTTGGCCTAAGCAGGACCGTCACCTTCCGCGACTGTGTCTCACCTTTGCCCATGACATGCCCTTACGGTCCCCGTGCCCACGACTCTAGCATTGTGTTGAAAATTTTCTCTTCTACTGCAATGAGCGTAGTACTTGTGCTGATCTTGATGTCATCGATCGAGACATTCCCGGTATATTGGAGTTTGTCCTCTCCCTCGTCCATCAAACGCGGGTCTGGAGTCCCACTATAGAAGATCGTGCCTGTAAGGCCTCGGTTCAACGCGCCATACCAGAGGTCATGGAAGGCATCTTCCATCTGGAATACCCACACGAGGTACCACGCTTCTCTGCGCGACATCGTGACAGCAATCTCGACAGGCGGCAACAAGCTGGAGAATGGGGACCACCGGGGCTTTGGGAAGAGTTGGATGACGGTTTTGTACCTATCTCTTCCGTCCAGCAGATTGAAAAGATTCTGCGAATAGTAGTGGATACGAAGGGGCTGCTTGTCAAGAAGTGCTAGTTCCTTATCGACATATTCACGAGCTTCTGCGTCGATGAGCTTGCATGTTCGCAAAATGGCTGTGGAGAACGACTGTGTCGTCACCTCTACTTCTACCGACAACTCCTCTACTTCGACCTGGGACGACTCTTTAGGTAAAGTAACGGTGCGCTGATGGACGTTCCGAGTAAGACGCTTGTACACCATAATGCGGAGCTCTGGCTTTTGCGTCTCGTGCGGTGGCTGACATATCAGCTGCCGTGTTGGAATACATGCTTGCTGGCGCGATGATAGTGTGGATGTGATTGAGGAGAAGGGTGAACGATGGTGTGATGGTACTGTGAGTGTGCTTAAGGAGAAGAAGAGAGAAGAGAAAGTGGGTTTATACAGGAATTGAATCTGTTCTCTATACATTTTCAATGTAGCCATGACAATATTGTCATGCTTCTCACTATGTGTTTGTACAATGTCATTACTTCTATCACAACGTTATATTATGACCTCAATGGGTACCAATGACCCTTCCAGACGATTCACTTTACTCTTATGCGTTGAAATAAGATGATCAGCGAATCTTTCCGAGGCTGGTTGCCACTCCCATTCTTCTACCAAGGTGGGATCATCGATGCGCTCCCTCCAATACCGACACCTGCGACTCTTCGCTATGACCATACAATTGTTGGTCGATTGTTCTGCACATGCAATGGTCCACGCTCCACATGACAAACCAAATTCACTTCAGACTCCTCGTGCTCGTGCTGCAGTTGTCCCTTCACACCGTCTCGCCAGTCTTCAACCATGCGATCCCAATCTTGCTCGTCCATCTCCACCACCTCAACGATCTTGTCAAGGTCCGCACCTTCTGCAATCGTAAGTCCGCGACGGGCTGAAAAGAACACTCCATCATCTCTCCGGCCATGCCAGAATGAGATACCTGTCGTCTGGCCGCCAAACCCCCATGGCATGGGTTCCAGATCACCTTTATGGTAGACTGCGCATGAGATGCCGTGCAAATGTGCATCGAGCCAGAGGTCAAGCCAGATAGCGTGCATCATGTGCGATGGAGTTTTGTAATTCAGTGGCTTGGTCAGTGCAATCTCCAGGTGACGATCAGGGTATTGGTGCACGACTTGAGAGCTGCGACTCCAAAGATCACGGCATAGCGAGGTGAAGGCCTCGATCATGTCCGGTCGTGACGGCTTGCGGGTTAAGTTGATCTTCCTAGATCGCCTGTTCAATTTATCAAGGTCTTCAATGGTACATTCGATGCGGATGGGTTGGTGTTTGAGCATTGCCATGCTCTTGGTCATATACGGTTCGGCCTCGCGGCGGACGAGTTTGCATGTAGACAGTATGGATGTACACAATGATTGTCTAGTTAAGACTAGAAGCGGCTCATTTCGTTCGTAACCTATCGAACTAACCCGGAAAGCACGTTGATTGGTAATTGGAGTGATGCGCTCATAGACCATAATTCGAAGCTCAACCGGGAGTTGAAGAAATCGCGGGAAAGTCGATGCTACCATGTTGGTAACCTTCTTCATATTCGGTGGGTCCACCATTTCAATCAAGGTTGTCGTGCCGGTCGAGGGCGTCCAGCTACACGAGGCCATCATGCTGGCAAAGGCTGTCGTGTAGATCGTCGAGGGCGTCTGGCAGTTGGATGCCATCATGCTGATCGAGGCCGCTAGATAGGTAGTCGAGACCGCTATACTAGTTGGGATGAATCTGTTGCATTGGAGTGTGATTCGGACAAAGGGACCCTATGTTAGCAGATGACCTCGCCACATGCATGCATGACTGCCTAGGTACAATCACGTGATCATAGGTATTCATGCTTCAGCACTGAGATCAGTGTCAAAAGCTCAGTGTCAGGGGAAGTTACGTTATCGATCGAAATTCCGGCATTCAAGCTTTCACGGTATGTATTAGAGTGGGTCAAATTATTTGGCGCCATTAAGGCAAAATGTAAGTGAGGTCTTGGTGTCATCGGAGAGTGACAACACCCTTTACTCAAATTTATTCAATATCGTTACTTAGACTTTACTCAGCCTCTCATAATGGGCGTTGCGTACGTTTCTCTTAGTCCCCGAGGCAAGGTGGACTTAAAGCTCCGTGACAGTGAAGTGACTCAACTCTGCGGTGTCGCTACCCAGTGACCTGCTATCAGAGGAGTATGGCAGAAAGAGTCGCTTTTGGTATATCCTGCCTTGCTATTCTTGTGGATTGACCATCGACCCCTTGGGATTTGATTCATCAGCTACAGCTACTGCATACTGACCTGCTTAGCTCGCACAGATCTCTTAACGAAGCACACCAGCTAATACCTGCCTGATGCAAATTTCCTTCACTTCCCCATCTCACCAGCTTACGGCGAGACCCGACACCAATACCCACCTCTATTCCAGCCAAACGCCGGGCTTACGCACATCGACCCGTCCACAAAACTCAATACCGCAATAAGCCCAATGCTGCGATCGTCAGGGGTATAGTAGGACTCAGCACAACGGCATCTCCCGTCTCTCTACACCAGGAGTACATCACACCACATCTCAGCACTGCAGTGCGACCAAAGAAGGCATCTTGTCATTGTACCACCCACACCATCCTGCACATCGACCTGTCCGCCCTCACATGCCATGCCTGCTGTCTCAAAAACAAGCCTCCCCGGCTCCCAATATCCCCTCAGACTCCTGAGACCCAAAGCAGCAGTGCGACTGCAACCTGCAACACTACCAACGTGTCACTTGCATGGTCTGGGGCGTTATACTTTCGTAGCGCTCGGGTTTGCAATTGTGTAGCCGCTCTAAAACGTGCAGGTGCGGTGGTTGTGTCTGGTGCTACGGCAGGATCGTGAGACTGGGAAATGATTACAGAGAAATCAAAGTCCAGATGTTCGTGTGATGCATATATGCGCAATTTGGGACATCGAGGGCCGGGACTCGAACAGTGGCAGTATCGAAAATAATCTAAATCCACGTCTCTGGGACAAATAGTACGATGCGTGGGTCCATGTGTTGCCCTTCAGTCGTGTCATCTAGGTTCTGCACTTCGGGTATAAGAGCTCGCGGACCCGAGCGTGTGGAAAGGTGTGGTAGCACGTGGATGTGGTTGGGTGGGAAAAGGGAAGCGAAAGGCCCGATGGAGAGGGTTGTGGTAGTACATTTCGTACCAACGAGACTGCTCGATACATTTGTCTCGGGCGATCGAGGTGTGAGGCGTGCGGTCTGTGCAAGTACTCGACGGACACCTGCAGCTGTTCGAGAAAGTGGAGAGGTCTACCGAGGGACGGGAAGGTGTGGTTGCAACAGTTGCTGGTTCTCAAATACTTGTACAATTTGTGCGATTCGTTCATAGTTTAGCTGCGAAAGCTCGTTAGTCCATGGTCTCGTGATGATGTCTAATACAGTTGTACAGCTGCTCTGCGTGAGATCTCTGTGGGAAGTGGTAAAGATAGAAGCACTAAACTATCCAGCGGACCCTTGGAACAGTACAGCAGACCATATCAACCGCAATGCGGCGCCTTCCGCTCCGGAGCTGAGCAAATTCCCCAACCACTCTGCTGGATCGCAAAGGCAAGGCACCGTACGACATGTGCAGCGAACCCCATCAAGTGTCCGGTAACGGACGCGAGCAGTACATATGCACCATTCCGAAGGCGATCGCAAGCGAACCTAAAGATCTCATCTCATCTCCTCTCTAACGTGCTGGGATCGGAGGGACGAAGCAGTCTGCAAGATGGGCGCGTGTTTGCGAGACGCTGAGCTACCACAAATCTGCAGCCTAAATCCTGTTTGGAGTTGTGTGTCACATTCGATACCTCGCCGTTCAATTCGCTGATGAGAAGGTGGAGTGCAGACGGTTGCTCGTCCAAAATGGTACTTTTACAGCTCGCTGAACAAGGGATCCTCGACCAACCTGCTGGTTCTGGAAAATTTGATATCCAACCAAGCTTCCAAGCATTGTGAGGTCCACTCGCCGAAGGCAGTTGATCCTTCAGTTCGGAGTCAGGCCCGTTCGTCTTCGCTGGTCAGTTTTTGACAGTTTGAAGACCAATGCGAGAATGATTGACCCGCTATGTTTTTGCTCAAGCAGCTCTGCGCCAAAAATCTGTTGACCCGGTCCCGCGTCCCGACAAATTGGTAAGTTCGAGGCGGAAGATATCTACCGAGCGATCCGGGGCGGGCATCAGCTGAAAGGGAGTGCGGGCGTCAGCAAATCTTAGTGCTGGGGCCACTGCGCAGCGGCCTTTACGCTTCGAGCCGCCTGCGTGTGGGGTGCAGCGCCCGGAGTCGAAGTTGGCGAGTGCTGACTTTGAAAGAATGACACAACGTTTACCTGACGAAAAAGCGCGCTCAGAAGCGAATGAACGCACACACTGCAGCCACGTGCATTTCAGAGCGTTGCAAGAGCGGAGACGAGAGAAGCAAATTGAGCGACGGTGTGGAGAGGTTTGACAGGAAGGAAGCCAGTGGGAGACTAGCAGTGACAGCGGCTGATCCAACCAAGGGTATGCCTCCTTCTTTCGAAGCCTCAACCACACTCACACGACTCTCGTACAGACCCCAGCCCACGTGCCTACCATTTCACAGCGCCGCACAACTTGGTGAGCTAACACTACTTGTCATGTCGATGAGATTTCTGCCCAACATCACACACGCGTACGACCAAGGCGTCTGTCCGTGCGATAAGCATCTCGTCGCATCCCTGCCGCGCTCCCCACGGCAAGCGCTCATATCCATCCATACACGACGCTTTGTCTCCATCCAACACCATGTTCACGCACACCCCTTATCCCAGCGCGCTTCTAACCCAAAAAGACCAAGTTTTCCTATCGATCAAGCCTCATTCCCAGCGCCTGGCGATGTCGCGACAAGTGGGCGTAAGGACGTCATGCCGCATTTGGAGGCCAAAGGGCTCTGGATGATTTGATCGACGTGAGGATCTGCGGCGATCATTGTGAAGAGGGTTTTATGACGATTAAGTAGGATCTATGCAGACGTGATCTAGGATTGTGTAAAATGAAGCGCGAATAGTGAGGCTCGGTGAGTTAGTTCTTGGCTTTTCGCCATCTGATTGCATGGTCACGTTCGACAGTGAAGATCTTCGAGATTTTGCTCGGATTCTGAACAGCGTAAAATTGCCATTGGCTGCCTGACGGAAACCATCACGCTTGCGCGCCGTATTCCTCTTCGGCATACCGTGCATGCAGCCTGAGGGGAACCGGATTCGCATTCAGTAGCCGATCTCTCGCGCGCGGGATGTATTCGTCTCTGATTCCCTCCGAATCTTGATTCTCAGAGCAATTGTATGCAACTCGGTACCCGCGGAGAAATGATAGTTACGCATCTGCATCGCTATCAGTAACATGTTCGCCAAGCACACAATATCCTGACCGAAAGGATCCATGCAATTTACCTATACATTGAAAAGGTACAACACTGTAAATCTTATTTCCGCCGACGACAAATGAGCCAAGAGCACGTGTGTACATTTATCGTATCTTCTCGGGTCATTATACTTCGGGCGGCTCGGGGATACGATTGCCTCCCAGCCCTACCGCCCGTAGCGTGGGACTCTCTGGTTTCTTCCGTGGACCTGCAGCTCTCAAGCCAGCTAACACACCACCGCTCACATCATGTCGCGTATCTGCTGCCCAGTACCATTAGATACGCGTCATCGCGCCATCACAGATCTGTGAGGCAGCACATGCAGCATCAGCTCGATCTGAGATCTTGGCCGGTTGAGGATGCGCATAGTGTGAAAGTATGGGTGTGCGTGATTTGTGTCGAATTGGGTACGTGGAAGCGATTTTGCTGTTGTGTGACAACGCCCTAGCCGCCCCCATCTTATCAAGCGGTGTGAGGTGACTATGCATTTCCAGCTGCGATGAAACCAAGGGTAACCCATCGTTCCCAATGTTGCACAGCATGCCAACTCGCAAATTCTGTTAGATGTATGACGTTTTGATTCGTTCAGTCGTAGTAATGCATATTGGTACAGGCGCTCTCGGCCTCGTGGTAGATACATGTTGCGCGTAAATATGTTGTAGCTGTACAAAGATATGTGGCGGAGATAGCGACGGTCGATAAGGAAAAGTGTCTAAGATTACTGTACAACGCCGTCGTAACGCCGTAGAAAGAAAAAGATGTTGTGGGAATGTATCGTCGCTGCTCTAGCTCGGATACCACATCCTTTGTCCCCGCCATACCCATGCTCCTTCCGTGAACTCCCTGTCATTACTCGTTGGTGACGGCATTTGCTTGAGAGACTGTACGCGCAATATGCTGCGCAAGAGATTAGTACATCTTGCGTTCCGGAAAGACCATGTCATCGTAGCCAGTGCCTTGGTTCGAGTAGCCGGTCTGCATGGGAGCATTGAAGTCGTAAGTCGGCTCAGGCCGGTGATTGCTGTGGTCTGTAGACAATGAGGAGCTGCGGCTGCTACGGTCACTGCCATTCTGTTGGTACCCGTGGAGCGATTCAGACAACCCGTTGTACGAGGCAGCATGTGCAGAAGCAGAGGATGACAACGTGGATATGCGTCGGTCCTTGCCACGACCCTTGATGCCCTTGTTGGAGTTCTTGTACAGCGAGGCAAAGTATTCCCAGAGTTCCTTGTCTGCCTGCGAGACGTAATCTCCAGGATTGATAGTAGCAAACTTTTGTGTGAGGTATTTCAGTGTGGATGCGTGGAACTTGTTCTGGTGCGACTGAGACTCATTAGAGGCATTTCCCAAGGCCAACGAGTGTAATATACCTTCAAGTTTCCTAGCTGAGTGAACTGTTTTCCACAGTCATCGAGTCTGCAAGTGAAAGGCTTGATCTGCTGATGAACGATCTTGTGTGCACGAACATTGCCACGCTGTGCAAAGGTTTTGCCGCAGATGTCACAGCTGTATGGGCGTTCTCCAGTATGGCGTCTCTCATGCGTCTGCGAAGCAAGTCAATGACTGTGCATCCATCGAATTTAATCCACTGACCTTGAGGTTACCTAGCTGCGAAAACCTTTGACCGCAACCCGGTGCCTTGCATTCCTGATCATTCGGTTAGCACAGCACGAACGAAGGCAACAAATTTCGCATACAAAAGGCTTTGCACCAGTGTGTGCTCGGATGTGGATCTCCAAGTGTGTCTTTTGATAGAAGCTCTTGTGGCAATCAGGCATGTGGCACTGGTACCGTTTTCGAGGCTTTTGTGCGACCTTGGGCTCTTCTACCTGTCTATAGTTAGTACGAAGTATTGTTACGTGTATGGTATACTTTACTTTGGCTATTTCTTTCTTCGAGGGCGATGTTGTCTGCTTAGCCTGAATAGCCTTCATCAGTGTGTCGACATCAGTGGCGAAATTGATGTTGGCCGACTCTGCAGGCTCCGAAGACGATCGTTTGCAGCTCGCTGAGTATGCCCCATCGTTGAACATGGGGTTCGACTGAACTGGGGACGCGCTCTCGGATTTGACCATGTGGTTAGCACCCATAGAGAAGGCATGGCGAGTGTCGTGTACAGTGGGCAGGGGCTGAGGCTCAGACCTTCCAGCGTAGGAGACAGTCGAATTCATGCTGGAGTAGCTGCTCAGACCGTAAGATTGAGGTAGGCTGGTCTGTTGCATGCTGTATGGATTCACCGAAGACTCGTAGGCGAAGGTGCCACTGGACTGATACGGAACCGAAGTTGCCAATGCATTTGCCGAGAAGAGGGGCAGACTGAGGTCCATCTGCGAAGTTGGTGGTTGAAAACTTCTGAGTGATGGAGCATCCATTGCCGTTCGCTGGTCGCTGTAGGAAGGCATCATGCCAGTGTAGTGGAGGTCAGGGACGTGAAAAGGATGGTCAGGTCGTCGATGCCACAGACCAGCGGCGTGCTGCTGAGCAACGACAGCAGCCATGGTAGATAAAGGGAGCTTGTACCGCTAGGTGCACAGTGGGGTGAGAGTGCTATATGGCCAACAACAGGCTGCGGCCGAGAGGCTTGCGGGAGGTGGGCAGCAATGGCGGCTTGAGCCGAGGACCTGCGGGAGTAGTATAGAAGATGCTAATGACAGACTTGACAAGATTGTGTGGCGTGGGACTATGCGGTCATGAGGTGTTGATATGCTCGCTCGATCCTATCTGTGGTTGGAAAGACTTTGGGGGTTTACATATATGTATGGCCAGAGAGTACGCTACACGAACCATCCCGCGAAGAGACAAGGATGATGATCTGTGTGGAGCAGGCCCTGGAGGTCTAGGAACAAGGAGGGAATCGGAAGTCGAGACCAGTACTGATGCAGCAGAATGGACAAGGTATTTCGCTCTCGCATGCAGCCAGACTGTAATGGGTGGATGGCACAGAGATGCTGGGCATGACAGATTTAGTGGAAGGTGACCGGGTTTGGCGATGACAGGGGAGGGGTGCTCGGTCTGCAGAGTAGTGTGAATGGGGGCACTGGGGGTCACTGCGGTGGATCAGGGATGCGTCTAGGGCCTCCAGCAGGATGAGCTCACAGACACCCTAGGCGGGCCGGAGCCGGGAGAGTCACTCCAAGACTTGGGAGGAGGCACAGAGTGGCTGTCCTGGGCTGGTCTCAGGTGCACCAAAGTGTGGGGGTGATTGCACTCGAGACAGACGCGAGAGCCGCATCCCATTGGGCGCCATGGCCAGCCAGAGACCATACTGCCTAGCACCCACAAAGCTCATTGGGGAAGACATGTCAGTGTTTGCAGATGTTGATGTACGTACAGAACACTCGGCGGGGATTCGACGGCTCGTCGTGTCGACCACGCGAAGCATTCCGTATGGCTAGAGTGTATTGGCGGGCTTGCCCAAGCATCAGCATCAGAGAAGATGAGGCTAGAGTGCGCTAAGACCCCTGTGAGGATCTTATGCTGGCTTATCGTGGCGTATCCCATCACCCATAGCAGTAATTGCGTAGTTAGGGGGCTCTCGTGCTCAATATCGAACACCCGACTTTGGCGCCCAGAGGGCCACCACACGTGGGCTGTATATTCTACGCTACCGTGCGCGTACTGTGACCAGGCAGTGGCAGCGGCCGCGGCATGCTGCCTCGTCCCGAAACTCGTCTTGGCCTGATTGGGAACAAGCCTCGTCCGCCACGGTGGCAGTGGGCGAATGGTGAGGCTGACTTTAGGTAATGGGGCGGCTGCCACAGAGACTTGCTGAGCAAACGCCAGAAGGAGGCTAGATGGCTCGTATGGGAGTCCCGGGCTGTCACCGCACGGGGAGAGACGTTGGATGGGGCATTGCGCTCAGTTCAGTGGGTGCATGCTGAGCGGACGGCGGCGAAAATGGGCCCTGCAAGAACGAGACACTTTCCTCCGCTATCGCAGACCCGACCGCGGCGCGCGGTGGGTGCCATGATTGAGCGTGGTTGATAATACCTCGTGGAGGGCATCGAACAGGTCCACGGTGGTGAGCAAGCCATCCCGCAGAGGACGAGCACAAGCGCATCCGCGTTCGACTGTGGGGCGCACCCCAACCTCTTCCACGCCCTGATTGGTGCAATTTTACCATCTAAAAAGTAATGACATTACATACCGGCCATCTGGTCAGATCCCAATCTTCATACGCACTTCCATCATCACCCCTCTCGCCTCTACCCTTGCCCCTCGGGCTCTTCCCTTTTCGGAGGGCCATGCATGCGGCGAGTCTCCCTTGCTCATCATCACCACGCTTTTGTGGGCGATCAAACGCAACCCTGGCCGCCGCATCGACTTCGCCGACTTGATCTGGGCACTGCATCTTGCAGGGCCCCCGGACGCCCCCCTGTTCCAGTACTTCCAGTACCGATGCCTTGGACACGAGCAGCCTCCATCGGAAGTGCGCACGCCCGCATCTCAGCCTGCGTCGCCAAACGATTTACCTCAGTCGCCTACATCCGTTTATTGATGTGATTCATCTACTGAATGTTACAATGCCTGCTACTGTTTGTCGTGCTGTCCTTATTCTGATAGACCTGTTCCGTTATGTCTTGGCAATTCCTCTTTTGCCAAATCCATCAAAAAACCTTGGAACGAGGCATACGATCGGCGTCTCGATTTATTGAGGACCACAGCCACTGGGCAGCATCGGCGACCAGTTGCGAAGGTGGGACTGTCAAGCCGAGAGAAGTCACGTGGCGTTTTCAATATTCGAGTTGATGCACATCTGGTGTTCCTCGACGGGCGGACAGCAGTTTGTTCATGGGGTGCACGGGATGGTCGGCTGAACACCAGGGCCTCCTCTTTGCTCACACCAGCAAGAGAAACAATCGATGCTCGATTTACATTTCGTCCAATACTCGTACCGCGGTTCTTGGAACAGATTCGTTCTCTCAGCTGTCTAGCGCTGTCAGCCCACAATGCTTCGGCCTGCTGCGCACGAGTCAAGTTGTTCTCGGTTTCGGTTTGGACCCTGAGTGGCATCGCGAAATCTGTCGATGATTCTCCACCAATTCTCGCCATACTTGCAGCTTCAGCTCTGCAGATGATGGGTCTGCGGCCCAGAAACTTGCGCCATAAAGCCAGAGCATGAACAAAATGGCAACTAGGTTTCGACACACAATGCTAATGACGCAGTTGGGTGGAGGGAAGACATCCATCGATCCTAATGTGTGAACCTGCAGTAGTGTCAAACGCGTGCAGGGAATGAGCGTACACCGTAAGGAGTACCATTGGCTGCACAGTCCTATACAGCAAGAAGGCGATCACTCATCAAATGATACCTGTTTGAGAAATTTTCGTCAGTACTGCAATTCATCGTTGAGTGAAGGAATCGGAGTTGCTGCGGCCTTGTTGTCTGCACAATACATCTAAAGTTTTGGTGAACGGTGGAGGAGCCAAGACGCCACAATGTCTGTCAGAACAACGCGAATACTGCAACAAAACCAAAAACGCCAGCTTGAGCATACATACCATGCTCATCAAGAAACATTCTCAATCTTTGTGGGTGTTTTGAAGAATATGGTTGACCATACTACACATTGTACCCACATCTCGGCATGATTCGCTTGGGGAAGAGGTCGCGACGGCCCTTCTACGGGACCACATTCGCAACATTGCATGGGATGTGCTCTCCACTCCCACCAACGACTCGTGAATGCGTCGCTGTTCCCGATACCCAAATGCGCCTCACACATCAGGGCTGAGATATGCTTCAAGCAGAGTCATTGATATCTACCGGTTGTCAATGGTTTCACGGAGATACATGTCACAATTCCCCACGCAGCCTGTCGTGGGTCGTGCCAAGCACTGTCAGTACGAGTCGGGCTTAGGCTTAGGTTCACAAACGAGCCCATTCGCAAAGCTACTGGACGTTTCATCATCCATGTTCCCTACCCCAAATCCTCAACCACATCAGCACGCTGTGTATGGCTGCATGATTTTCGGACGCCACCTGATCCGACATTCTGCATTGTGGCCTCACCGTTTGGTTGCGCTTATAGGAGGAACAAACATTGATATGCCTCCATTCGTGGGCTGAAACCCAAAGTCCAGTCAATCACAGAACGAGCAAACACTGGCGAAGTTTATTCACGAGCTCCTGACAAATGTATCACGGTCATTGGCACAGCCATCTAGACGCTGACGAGGATCTTTTCAGACCATCTGTATGTTGTCAATAATAGGCAATCAACACTCACGAGCAATCTCCAACCGGATTGTCCATTGCAGAGCCCTGAGTACTTTGTTTCAGGTTGCCCTGATATCCGGTAGGCTTTCCAAATCTGTTTCGTCGACCTCCCATCGCCACCACAAGGTGAATCCTAGCTGCACAAGCCTCCAGGCTTTACCATCAGCTGAACAAGGGCCCCTGAAAAGGTTGACCAAACCATGGTGATTCAGTTGACCTGAACTCGCCTTGGAGAGCCAGCATATGGATCCTTCACTGCAGGGAACCGTCGGTAGGTACTCCGACGACTGCGGTAGGCCACAGACAGAAGGTTCGGTGAAACATGCCGTCATCTCGACGAGTAAAGTCAATCTGCGCTTTCCAGCTTCTGTGAGCAGTGACTGTTCGGTTGCGAGGTCTTTCCACTCACCCACAGACCTAATGAAGCCGATACGATCATTCGAGACTTGCGGCACAAGTTACAATGCACTTGTTGTACCTGACTCTTGAGGAACCGCCGGTCCATCGGTTCAGTGCATGACTGCGCAGCGCTGCTGAGCATCAGTGCCTCGTCGCAATTACTGCAGAATACCACCGGCGTAGAGACCGATTGTGGGATGACTCCACAACACTCAAGCTTGCCTTGCAAAATTTGCATTGTATTTGAATATGCTCAATGCAGTCGCCCGTCTCGATGTGATCATGGTGTTGTGGGGACTCTTGGGCAGGGGACACGAACGCGATGCCAGTGTGGAGCAGCATCGGAATCGCGTTCTTTTACGCAGGTCGCTCAATTCAGTTGCACCTCTGACAACCAACCCTGGCTTCTCATGCGACTATGTCACGTTGCGCTAGCGAAGCTCCGGCATAATATATTTCCATATTGAACGCTGTGTGGTATATCAAGCGACATATACATCAGACTGCAGGGCACTTGGTACATATGGTACTTCATGCCCACGTGCTCGCGAGCTGTGCCCGCCACGCCAAGTGCCTGGCCTCAACTGTGGTCGCTACCACCAATTTCTGTTTCACTATCGCACGTTATCAACGCCGTTTCAATTTGTACGTATATTAAGGCCATCCCGCGCTGCTGGAACTGTATACACGCTAAGTGTTGACGTCCTGCACGTTGCGACAGCCCATCCCAGCCTTATTTCTGATCTCAATTATCCAGCTAACCTTTCGCAGCAGCACCTGCATCTGCTGATGATCAGGTACAGCCATCTGCAATCGGATCCATCGCAACCGGCACAGTACCGCGACCATCTGATCTGCACGCTCTGCGTACCGAGATTCGTGGCCCCTGTCGCAGTGTCAGATTGCCCCATCTAAGCGGGAGCGGCAACCCGTGCACACGAAAATCTGAGAAAAGGCTCGAGAAAGGGCCGAGCCTGGCGGGTGTCAAAAGCTGCCGCGTACGCTGCGCACAGAGAAACGTTTGTGATGCTATGATCATGGATAGGCAACAAGAGAGACATCGTTTGCCGCGTGTTCGGTGGAACCCTCCCTACGGCCCTCCACATACCGAGCAAATAGTGGCTCACGAATGTCTAGACGACGTCACACAGAACTACAAACAGCAGATGGCCCGACGATACTGCAGGTAGAATAGCCGTGCGAAAGGATCGCAGTGACGAATTACTGAATCCAGTCAGCACTGCATCTACCCCACCAGCGCGCTTCTATGTACAACAACAATGCAGCCAATCGGACATCTTACCTCGCTCAAACGCATCTCGCGGTTGCAGTCTCGCGAATCTGGCCGGACTAAAGCACCCTACCCACGTCTCCAATCCTGGCGAATACTGCAGCGAGCGGTCGTCTCGCCGTCACGTCGTCGCCCTCTGTCGCCAATTCTACTCTTTTGGGCCGGTGATGTTCCCCTCCCATACGATGAGGATTCAACGGCAAGCTAGAGCGTCCCGGATCCAGCGACATGCATGGTGATGCCGCACGATGCGTGCTAAGGCCGCACGGCAGCATCTCGATCCAGGGCATGGATGGCCAACGCGACAAGGAATGCAGAAGTGTCGGCGAACAGTCTGATACCGCCACAGGGTATTTTGAGAAATAGCTGAATGAGCACCTGAGCAACAGTACTCAGCGGCAAATGCCGTCCGCGGGGATGAGGAGACGATAGCTGTGATTGAGGTAACGTGCCACGGGCAAGGTAGGCTCGAAAGCACTGTAGACTAGTTCCGTCCACAGCAGCAGCAACAAATGTCAGTGTCAGACTTTTCACGGCAAGGAACTCGTTTGTTCGCTCCTCAGGCGCCCTGTCACTTCGTTCTCCAGCTCTCCTCGTGTTTCCTCCCAGCTCTTCCCGCTTCGCCATCGATGCGCGTGTCTTACTCTGAAGCTTGTGTCACGCACTTCAATCATAGTAAGATCGTGTGCGCCCAGCACTGCCCGCCGCGATCCACTTCAAACTCAATCGATCGCTGACACCCCTCTCCGATCCTGCACTCTGATCAAACTCCATCGAGCCGCTGATCCGCGCCGCAAGTCTCCGCACGCGCCGCGCTTCGCCTCTCATCGGCACTTCAGATCATGCACGCACAGCTGAATCGGGAAACAAGCTCCTGCTCTGCATGCCCCATGCCAACACCACGCATTCTAATCCTCTCTTATCACTCGCTCAGTCGCGATCAGGATCTGATCAGACCAGGTCGCTTGAAGTACTAGCGTGTAGTCGGGGTAAAAAGAGAGATCCCTGAATCAAACATACATACACGAGCGCAAGGTACAGGGCCAAACATTAGAGACACGGGTACGGATGTTGTTTGAGCTGATGAGGCGAGATCTCTTGGGTCTCTTGAGGTACGGACCTACAGTGAGTGGGTCCTGCACGTCTGTTTGAATCGGGAAGTAAATCTGGGCGGCAAGACTGGGGGCCTCGGGCATGGTACATGGGGTACAAGCAAGATTTGAGATTCTGGTGACATCTAGATGACAGATCTTTTGTGGACGTACGGTTGGGTCTGCGGAGTCGTTATTGAAACGGTGGCGCTAAGGGTTCGAGCTTCCGTGCCTGGCATTGCACATCGTAGCTGTAGCTGTACATGCGTGCCTGGCTGCGTTTGAAATACCCCAGTGCGTGTGTGTATCTCGAGCATCTTAACGAGTACTCATCCAAGGGGTATCCTTGGTGTAATAGCACCCTTAATGTCAATCATATCAGCCCTTTGGACGTGATAAGTCCAGCACCCCACGCCCGCGACTCAACACCATGGGGGTGAGCGTTACAAGGGTGGCGATAACTGATAACTTCCAGATCTCCGCGGGCGTTTGTATTCCGTACCGATCTCTTGAAAGAGGCATGTTTGAGGCGGTCCCAAAGCTATGGCTCGATCTGTCGCGGAGAAGCTGATCTCGATAAGATTGTGCCTCGGATCACCCTGACGACTGGGAAATGAGATGTCTCCAGAAAATTGCCGAATCGCATCATGTCAGCTTCGAATTTGCACAGCTGCATGTGATGGACTGAAACGCGAGGTGAAGCGGAGACAGACATGCGCCTGGGCAGGAAGGGGAAAATGCGCGAGATGGGTGGCATCGCGGACGAGGGGCAGATGCAGCAGTGCTCCGTTAGAGACATATAATATGACGACAAATATACATTCTCGTAGCGACTACTTCTCAACAAGTGAGAAGGCCGAATGTCGACATACAGCCGTGTCGTGAGCCATCAATAGTAAGCGGATCAAGTTTTGGATAATCTTCAGTTTCTCACCGTTGCATGTGCTACTCTTTCTCTGGACTCCAATGTTGCGCTATCGCCCGAACTAATCGTCTGTACTCTGTTCCACCCATTTAGTGGTGCCATTATTCGTGCTCGAGTAGCACAGTGTCCAGACGTGAATTGTAGATCGTGCATGGATTGGCTCGGCCAGCACGTTCATAAGAGCGACATTCCATTGTGAGCAGTGATATATTCACCTACTGTTGATACAACCCTAATTTGAGTGCTCCACTTGAGCATTTCGTTCGTTTCCGGTTGCCGTATGCGTTATGTTCTGCATTTCATCATGTAACAAGCAGCTCACTCGCTTTTCGTGACGATATGACCATTACTGATTGAATTTGTACACAATCTTCCAATCCCCTTATAGTTGCGCGGCGGGCACATTCTATCAGATATCCATGTTTTGATGTTAACTCACATCCTCTTCTACTACTATGTAGACCTCAGCTCGTTCATCCATTCTCTCCCGTTCACAGCAGGGTATGTTCTCGCTGATCTCAATATCCAAAACTCGCCATGCGCGCTTGAGCTGTGTGACATTTTTTTGTTATGTGACGCACATTGTTTTGCATTTCTCATCGATATCAGAACATGTACGTAACGTCTCGCGACACAGTTTCGCCCAGAATGTTGTGCAATTTTCCCCATGATCCGCGGCGTGGACATTTGCTGTGGCATTCGACGTTGCCAAACTAACGCGTCCGTAACGAAAAATCTCGTTTAGAAGCGGCTGCAATTTCTGCGTTTAGCGTATGGGGAATAGAAGGGATCATAGCAGTTGCAGTAGAGTGTCGCGCTGTAACTTAGTAATAATACTCCAGAGGATGTCGCGAGACGTTGATCGAGCTGGATAAGGGTTGTATTGCTAAGATACACACGAATTTTCCGTACATCTATCTAGATGTACTCGATGTGGTGAATCTTTGCGGTGTACTGGCGTGCAGACCCGGTCGATGGTGAAGTTCTGGAGGAAGCCTGCGACATGTGCGTGTGCTTGAAGCAAGTTTTTAAGCGCACGAAGATGCAAGTGTCTTACTTATGCAGCGATCTATATTTGATCATGGGCATCGGATACCTGGTAATCGAACATACGACGATGTCTGCTTGAGGTGCGTGCTATGAAGCTTACGTATGGAGAAAGATCTTTCACAAATGCCACGTTTCTGAAATTGTGCGCTTAGAAGTGCACTTGATGCGTATCACTAAACTTCTTCTTGAGCAGTGCATGGAAATTTAGGTCAATGACAATATAGCATACCAAAATCCCGTTTAGATGCATTGCAAAAAACAATCTTCGCAAGAATCCGATGTCCTAGCATACATGGTGTTTCTCCGATTATTGAATCTCTCTTTCCCACTTATACCAAATGTGCCTGAGTTTCAAGTCAAGATCGATCGCTGGATCGCGTGAGTTGTGAAGCTGAGAAATACTTAAGCTATCGCCCACAATATGTTATTACATAAATCGCCGATTCACAAATTGAACGAGGGACCGGACAAAATCGATCATGAAATAGTACACATAATACAATTCGTAAAATCAATGCACGAGAAGGCAATCCATAGGATCGAAGAATAGTACCGTTCTTCTATCACACAGTGTGCACTCACTACTGTTGCCGGGTATCATCACTTCTCATCCTGTATCACCGCACTCGCAAAGGCAGAAGAATTGACATCTAAATCAGCTCTTCACATGTCAAAGACCATTCAAGCATAGCTTCATCTTCATCCCCCTTCGAAGAAATACGACGCTGAAACGCACGCAGCTTCACTGAAGGACACTTTACCTCATCCAAATAGACTGTCTAGGCTTTTAGAAACACAACTCTTCGCATTTCAATTTTGAACTCCAAGCTCCGAAAATACATTCCTCTACAACTCATGTCCTTCTTTGCATACCATGTATCTCTATTACCAACAAACCGCTACCTCTCTTCCATCCCCTCCCTCTCACTCCATCGTAGTCTTCATGCATCTCTAAAAATTTGATCGCTCATTCCTCTGTCCACGACCTCGAATAACCAACAATGAAAGTGTGCTCGTCCCTCTCCAAACAGGCTTTTGATGTCATGACTGGAACATCATTCGCCTCCGAACTCATAATCTACGTCCAACAACGTCCACGATACATCTATCCCCAAAATCACAGTCCCCAATCTACCAAAGCATGTCCGAAGAGGCTCCAGCGTCTCATTACCGTGCATAACTACCGCATTTTGACCAACCCAATGCTGCTTTCATATGTAATTGCATCTCTCTAATAATATATAAAGTATGTAACTATCCCATCAGTGAGGTCCACTGCTTCGAAGGCTCAGTGAAAGAAGTATCACCTTGTTTTGTCAACGTCTGAGTCCAGATTTGAGAAAACTGGTGAGTGAATGGCAGGCTGTTTAGGATGGGGCAGGTACACGGCATGTAGCGCATGTCGAGGGGAGGATGTCTGGATGTATGGATGTATGGATGTATGTAAGAGGCTTCGGCAGGTAGGTGAAGAAGGGGGGAGACTGTGATCAATAAGATTTGCGAGTTTCATTGAGCTCACTGTTTAGAGTCCAAATCATAGATCGAAATGATGAAATGCGTGTATGCTAAGCTGCAGTGGCCGCCTAAGAATCTGCATGTTTCAACCTGAGTTTGCCCTATCAAGTCTTGGTGAACTTCTTTCAGCGAGCCACCATCTCACAAAGTGTGCACATCGGCTACTCATTCACGCATCATGCTATAAAGGATAAGAAAAGAAAACATCAGCTCGAATTCATGGAAAAGTATAACAACTACCTAATATGATGCCCACAACTATGAGAATACCCATTTCACCAACAAAGAGACTCGGGGTTGTATCATCAACAAGGAAAACAGACACCCCTACAATTCCCTTCACCGTCCAACGCGATTACACACGGTCCAACCCACTTAAAATCGCAACAAAACTCATCGTTAAGCGCCCGCAAGCTCACTACGAGGTATGCTCACACGAGGCCAATGCAGCATCTGCAAGCCCGATGTACCATGAGGAAATAGGCGGCACTCGGAGCCTAAAGTCGCCGCGCTCTATCGTTGGGATACTCTTGCTCGGAAGGGGCGGGATAGACATCCTAGAACCCGCCTAAGGGCCGGGATACCTGTCATACCTGTTGTTTTGTTAGCTTCATGTTTGTAGAGACGCTAGTAGTCGGAGATAAGTGTGGTGGAATGTGACGCGACATGTGACGTGCGTTTAGTTGAGCTACGCGATGCATCCCACGAACTGTTGTGCACAGTTTGTGGTCGCGTCATACGTTGGCTCAGCGAAGCGATAGTCGGGCGTGGGGGTTGAGGACGTGGGGTAACAGGTGCGCCTGTTTTCCCCACAGCACACCGCCAGATCGCGATGAAGGATCATCAACACAACCCAGCTTTCTCAATACAAGGAAAGCCTGCAAAGACTTGATGACGTGGAACAAGTACCATGTCACCTGTGCATATGGGAGGGGGAAGAAGATGTTGCGCGAATTACTTACCTCCAGATACGAGCGCGCATGTCGCCGCTGCCCGTTGCGAATACACCGCCAGTTGGGCTGGGGGCAACTGAGATGACTTGATGATATTAGCATTATTCACACGCCAGGGGAGTGGTTCACGTACCAGAGTTCTTGTGGCCTTGCAACATGAGCTGCGCAACACCCGTGTGAGGATCCCAGAACTGGACGCCGCGGTCCTTGGAACCACTGAGCACCCAGTCACCATGGGGAGTGAGGGCAACACTAAGAACAAAGTCCTGTGACATAGAGTTAGCATGTCGGAAATTCACGCGGCTTTCAACACCTTACCTTGTGGCCTTCGAAAGTGCGCACACACTTGCCAGTTGGGCCGTGCGAAGGCATGAAGCGAGACGAAGGAGTCAACTCCCACATCTTGATCGTCTTGTCAAGACTGCCACTGACGAGGCGATCGCCAGATGGAGCAAACGCCACACTGTAGACGCTGTCCTTGTGACCTTGCTCTCCTTCGAGGCGTACAACAAGCTGTCCACTGCCAATGTCCCATACACGCACGCTCTTGTCCAGGGAACCGGCGGCGACATATCGGTTGTCTGGGGAGATGGCAACGGTGGTGACACCGTCTTCGATAGAGAAGTTTGCAATCTGCTCGTTCCTCTCGAGATCCCACAGGCGGACGCTGCGGTCTCCACTGCCGGAAGCAATGATCTTGCCGTTGCGGGCAAAGTCCAAGGAGTAGATGTCTTGCTCGTGGCCAGTGAACTGGTGCTTGATCTGGCGGCTGTGGATGTCCCACACCTATAATACGTTAGTACATGCCGGCCTCTTCGCACCACGGAATGAGGCTACTTACGCGAATGACTTTGTCTTCCGCACCTGTTGCGAGGAAGGCGCCGTTGGGGCTGAAGCAAACACTTCTGATGTACAGGTCGCCATCTTCGGGCAGGCTGGTATCTTGCAGATGGGCAATGGGGTGTCCAGTCTCGACATCGAAAATCTGTGCGGAGCGGTTGCAACCGGTCGCAACAAAGCGGCCGTCCAAGCTGAAACGCACGCAGCAGACGACGCTCTGATGAGGAAGGTTGTGGATCAGATCGACATCGAGCACACGACGCGCACGAGGGTTGAAGACTGCGAACCAGTCACTGCCCTCCTTCTTCAGGTTCTCGGGTAGCTGCTCAATGTCGAGATCAGCGAGAACGTTACTCTGCGCCAAGGGGACCTGTGGCTGAGCCATGAGAGCATTCTGCTGGTGGTGTGGGGGAGGTGTCGGTCGGGGCACCTGGGGGGATCCAGGGTACGGCGCAGGGTTGTTCTGCTGGGGAGTGGCAGGGCCTCCGGGAGGGCCGCGGGGACCAGGACGCTTTCCGCCAGGAGAAGCTGTTGGCTGTGGTGGCTGCGCATATCCTGGGACACGTTAGAAGAGCAATGCAGATCGTGGTGGATGGTAGAGCTCACCATTGACGGACGGATTGGGCGGGTAGCCACCAAAGTGCTGGGGAGGTCCAGGCGCAGGGTTGAGGCCTGGTGGACCTTGGGGACCGCCGAGATGGGGTGGCATACCCTGGGGCTGTTGAGGCTCCTGCGGAGGAGGCGCAAGACCAGGACCGCCTTGAGCAGCACTGCCAGCCATTATGCCACCGAAGAGATTGCTGGGGCCGTGGCCGATCTGGGGTGGTTGAGGCTGGGAAGAGCCACCGTGTTGCGAGTTCTGGCTGGGACCGCCGCGGGCTTCCAAGTCGCGCTCGAGATGCGCGATCCTCTCCTCGTATCTGAAGCATGGTTAGCCATACATAGGCACATGGGAAGGGACTCGATCGTGAATGGACCTACTTTGCTTTCATCTGGTTGTGCTGCTGTTCCAGGTTGTAGACCTTGCCGCGGATCATCTCAATCTCTTGGATATGGCGGGTGACTGGTGACATGTGTTAGCTTGTGTTGATATTCTTGGTCTTGTGAGGCCACGCAAGAAATTGTTCGGCGCTGAAGTGGTGATATCATAATCATGTAGCTCTGTTTCATCGAAGTGATACAAAGCCCAATACGCGCAGTGCAGCTGCACACAGAACGTATCGGGGGCGGCCCTGAATCACCCTCCCAGCAAGCGCGACCTTCACCACTGCGGCGCACGCAGCAAGAAGTCGGAATTGTACTCACTCTGACCCTCGTAGTCTACACTGCGCTGCGACTCGGTCTCAAACTCGGTCCTGATGTTGTCGAGCAGCTCGTTGAGGCGCTGGGTTGGGCCGACCTGGGGGCCCCCCATGACGCGGGGCGGTGGGTAGCCGTGGTTCATGGCGACGACGTCTGGCACGTGATTCTCGGAGGAGATTGACGGGGTTATCTAGAGAGAAGTGTTGCGCGCGACGGTAGGGCGGCAGGCGGATTGCGGGTGCGACGGCGGTGTTGATGCCTGCGCGGGCGCAAGGCTGGCAAGGCTGGGAGGTGTCGCGCAGCTACCTGTGACCGCACGTCGATGTAATGCGGAGGCAGAGCCGGCCCGGTGGTGGGCGCGACAGGTGATGGATGGAGATGTGGTCGGCGGTGGTCTGTGGGGGGAAGTGACGATGGAGGCTTGAAGCGAGATGCGGATGGGTGGTGGTGAGAGTGCAGCGCGCGCGAGCGAGGTTTGCGTTTGCGGAGGACGCTATGTGGGTCGGCGGTCCATGGATGCATGTTATGGCGTCTGTGCTGGGCTGCCTCTAGCTCACCGTCGCACTGCAGGGGCAGATCAGCGTTTCAGCAAACACCACGACTGCACGTGGAGGATGGCCGTTGAGATTAATCTACAGCAGTCGGGACACCACCCAGTGCGTCTTCGACAATTCCACATCTTGCTTTTCGGCTTTTCAGACCCCCAAGCTGCGCAAACAGACGACATCCGATTCCTTCTAGCCTCAGGGTTGCTTTCTCGGCTATCAAAAATAGCCTAGCATATCCGCTTGCCGTCGCTTGTCCCGAACTGCTTAGCCCTGTGCCCACGTTACCCAGCATCTCGACCGCCTCCCAGTGCCCAATCCGGCCATGCTTCAAGACGCCGGAACACGACCCGCACAGTTTCAACCTACCATTCTTCGTGCTTCTCTGCATTGACACATAAGAGGCCGTCTTCTCATACATACATTGTCCAATGCATTGGGCAATCCTGAGCAGACGCGATACCCGCCAATGTCAAGTACCGCAACGCACCTACCTGCTGCTGATAACGCTCAATATATTCAACGGCGACAGTTGACGTGTGCCGATGCTGAATGCACGCCTTCAACGGCCTGCGCTGATCGTGCCCCGCCATATCGGGAGCCACCGCCAATCACCCCACGATGAACACAGCACCTGAAAACTCGTTCATGTCAACAGACTGTCCCTCAATATGGAAGCTACGAAAGTCACAACCTGCTTCGCTGTTTGTGCATATGCACTTGGCTGTATACTTACACTGCATTGACTCTCGCTTCAGCGTTCACCGTAGACGTATCACTCCACCACTGACAGCACTTTCATGCCGCGTGTCCGCCACAGCATAGTGAATCAGAACTCGCATCAAGATGCAATTGATCACGGAACCATGTTCTTAGTCACAATGGACAGTCGAATATACTACATGCAGCCGCTTGTCGCCACTGTTGCCTGGCGCGACTTCCATGAACGACCACGGCACGAGCACTTCACATGCAACCACTTTTCCAGGCACATGTACTTTGTCGTGAAGCGCATCAAGTACTTAAAACAACAATCTGCACCAATACTTGGTTCCATAATCTTGTTCATACTTCAGTCCTCAACTTCGAGGCTTTGACACCTGCTCACTTGCTCTGTTTTACCCACAGATTTCTTTTTCACCTACATCACCGAACGCTTCACATCCGACAACAAACCACAATGGCTGTCCATAAATCATACAGAGACATTTCACCTGGATCCCGCACGAGTGTCAGGCGTGCGAGGACAAAGGAGTCTATCACAGCTCCCAATTCTGCAAGGGCACAACAGCGCAAGGCTAACGGAACTAACACCTCCTACAATGTTAATACCCCATCCTGAAACTATACACGCCTATAGTAATATGCTTTCAGGTCGTTTACGTCGGTTTGGCCATCGCCTCGGTCCAGGAAACTCCGAACAAATACCTCATCGGGATGACGATCCACGATGGTACCTACACCATTGACTACGAATCCTATCAGTGGCCGCGGCCAAAAGAGGATGACGTCTTCAAACGTGAGCCACTATCTTTAGCTTCTCCTCCTTCGCTCTGTTGCACGGATCTCGCGGACTTCATTGTCAGTACAATCACGAAATATCGCAAGGATCACGGGTACAAGGTCACCGGTGGAGCTGTCACTTCTCTCCTTGCCAATATATGCCCCTCGCTACCTGCCCTGCTTTGGAAGGATCTCGATATTATCTGTTTCATCTTCCAGCCATTCACCCACGAACCAGACTCTGAAGAGGTCAAAGATGTGGAAACAATTGTGGACGAAGAATCTGACTGTGTAGTGAGAAAAGCTCTTAAGTAAGTTCTTCACCTAATTTTATGACTTCCGAGATAGTGGCTGACAGTTCCACAGGAGATTCGGCCCAGGCAACCTTCCTCGCCCAGAGATCAAGCGCGGCAATGTAGTCGGAGTAGACAGCGATGGTGAATTTCATCTTACCAAATTCGACGACTATCAAGGGACTGTACACAGGAATACGTGGGAAGCGACGATGCATTTTGCAAATCAGCTGAAGAAGAGCAAGATCAAGATTGCTTTCTTCAACACTACGCCTCAGGGAGGTGGAGTGGCACTGATGAGGCATGCCCTCGTCAGATTCTTGAAGCTTGCCGGAGTGGATTGCAAGTGGTAAGGACATACTTTTCTTCTCCAAATACCACCGAGCACTACCATGCATCCACATCTATACAC
This sequence comes from Phaeosphaeriaceae sp. SRC1lsM3a, assembly GCA_001644525.1. Taxonomy (NCBI): domain Eukaryota; kingdom Fungi; phylum Ascomycota; class Dothideomycetes; order Pleosporales; family Phaeosphaeriaceae; species Phaeosphaeriaceae sp. SRC1lsM3a. The sequence continues at coordinate 793,524 of KV441724.1, forward strand.
CATCAATTATCTTGTATCACTTACTGACCGTAATCAAGGTACGTCCCACGCCCCAATCATACCCTCTTTCGCCTCACCAAGACGAACCACAATATTCTCCAAGGCGTCGACGAGACTTCTGAACTACTCCCCGAACACATGACGCAGCTAGATGACTGGATCAATACCAACGCGAAACGTTGGCTTCACAAGAACGGACCTCTTGCGCCTCGCACCAGCGGCGGCGCACACATTATTATCGTCGACGACCCTCAGATGCCCAAACTCATCCAGATTGCCAAACAACAAGACCCGGATCGTCCAGTGATCTACCGCAGCCATATCCAAGTCCGCGCCGACCTCGTCAACACAAAAGACAGCCACGCCGCCGGAGTCTGGGACTGGGTCTGGGACCGCATCAAAGACTGTGACGTCTTCGTCTCGCACCCCGTCGACCACTTCGTCCCTGCCAACGTGCCCAAAGACAAAGTAGGCTACATGCCTGCGACGACGGACTGGCTCGACGGCCTCAACAAAGTCCTCTCACCAGACCTCGACGGGCCCCACTACCTCCACGAATTCGCCGTCGATATCACGCGCACGCATCCAAACGGGCCTTTCGCCTTCGAATTTCCCGACACCACGCGCCCCTACATCGTGCAAATCGCGCGCTTCGACCCCGCGAAAGGCATCCCAGACGTCCTCGCGTCGTATGCCCATCTCCGACGTAACCTAATGAAAGACGCGGATCCATTCTCGATCCCCCAACTCGTCATCGCAGGCCACGGCGCAATCGATGACCCAGATGCCAAACCCATCTACGACCAGACCATAGCGCTCATCAACCAGTTCTACAAGGAGTTCGAGCACGACATCATCGTCATGCGCGTTGGGCCCACAGACCAGATCCTGAATGCGCTGATGCAAAACGCCGTCGTGGCGCTACAACTCAGCACGCGCGAGGGCTTCGAGGTAAAAGTCTCCGAGGCACTGAAAGCCGGTGTGCCTGTTATCGCGACGCGGAGGGGCGGGATCCCGCTGCAGCTTGTCCATGAGAGGAGCGGCTATCTGGTTGAGTGCGAGGATAGGGAGAAGGAACATGAGGAGGTGGCGAGGCATTTGCATCATTTGCTTACGGATAAGCGCGCGTATGAGTCGTTCAGCGGCTACGCGACGAACAACGTAAGTGATGAGGTGAGTACGGTGGGAAATGCGCTGTGTTGGCTGTACCTTGCGGATGCGCTGCATAAAGCGGAGAAGGTGTTGGAGCATGGACCGAACGGTCAAGTCTGCTGGGTCAGCGACATGGCGAGGAAGAAGGCGGGCATAAAGTGGGCGGACGACGAGACGCGATTGCCTAGATCTGACGGTCTGCCAAAGGCTGATGGTCTAGCGACGCCAGAGTAGTGGTAGCGAAATTTTTGTATTATCGGAGCTGTCTCTCTCTCGCTGAGCTCTAATGTCACCTTCCTTTCCTTACACCACCACCCCTGATCTGCCCATGACGTGACTCCCTCCTCTTTTGAATGGGTAATGAGAAGCGCCAAAATATCTCACAAGATGCATGCGGTGGTATCCCCAATGTGCAGTGTCAAACGTACGCCGTAGATCATAACATGCCCGTCCCGCAAACGCCAAGCGCTAAATCCCACATCAGATCGGAGGAAAGGGGTACAGAAGGAGGAAAAAGGAACCCCATCTCTTCAGCTGCCGCCAGGTGCCGGAGAGTCTATGTCGCCGGACGGGCGCAGCTTGCAATGTTGTTGCGCTTGCCTGTCCAGACGAGCTTCAGGCTCTACCCTACATGACCATAGAAGCATTAGCTGAGTAACAGTAGGAAATGCAAGCGAAGACAAATGATTGCGAAACATGATGATCAAGGAGAGGAGCTCAGGTAGGTAGGATGTTGTGACGTCCCTTGACCTGGGTAAGATGGCCGTGGAGGTGGCGGTCTGTACGATCCATAGCCTGAGCGATCAGGTGGTGTTTGTGGAGGGCGAGGATAGTCATGCCGCGACGAGTACCCGTGGGGATATGGCGGTAGGAGGGGACGGCTATGTACGGCAGAATGTGGGAGGGGAGGAAGATTATACCGACGAGAATCTGGGGTGCTGCTCGGGGGATTGTACGCTACCTTTTTCGCGGGCCTCGGAGGCTCATCATCATCGCTCAAAGTCAAGTCGACCACTTCTGCAGTCCTCTTATTTGACCTTGGGGCTGATGATGTTTCTCGCGATTGGAGCGGCGGTGTACTGAGCGATACTGGTGTGGGTGCAGCTTCGTGTTTGATGGCGGTGACGCGATCACGATAGTCTGAAATCTCAACGAGGTCATCGTCGCTGTCGTCGTGCGCACCGTAGCCGTTGTTCCTTGGCGGCGACGAAGCCTTATCAGTAGACCACTCGCCGTTCGGCTGGATGGTGACCTGATCTGCGTTTCGTACTTTGCCTAGGATTTCCTCGACGTACTGGTCCACCGCCAACGCTTCGTAAGAAATGACTTTGTTGCAGATGGGGCATGTCCACGTGGGCGCCTGTTCCTGGAGTTGCAGAAAGGACTCTGCATCGAAACATTGGTTGTGTGTACAAACAGTGGACCGACAGGGTACACTGATCCTCAACGTTGAGATGGGATCCTTAAGGGACATGACGCTTGACCCTACTTCGATGTCGGGGTCGTTAGCCTTCTTCACCATCTCGCTCAGCACTGACTGCCTCGTAATGACATTGCGCTGTTTAATGCGCTGAGTTAGCTCTTCAACGGTGAATTTCTTCGCCAGATAGATGAAGAGGTTAAACTTCTGTTTGTGCTGTCAGTATGTGCTCACAGAAGAAGAGTCCCAAGGGGATAAGAAACCTGTATCTCAACACTTGCCTTCTGCGTCAAGGCATAAGTCACCACAAGGCTGTTGCGATAGTTGGCGGGACTTGTGCGCACTTGACCGGTTATGTCTGCGGGTCGCGTCGAACCCGGCTTATTCTTCAAGCCCTTGAAGTTGGACTTGATCTCGTCGCCATTGATGCGCACTTCCATCTGGGACGGGAAGGTGATGTCGAGGCGTGTGTAGGCTGAGAGGGGCTGCTCTACGGCGCCAAACAGCAGAAGCCGCAGTGACGGGTCTGTCTTGAGGCGCCCACATACTGCATCGTTCAGGATGAGAGTCCGCGTGCAGTTCTGGCGATGTGTTGGCGTGACTGGTAATGTTAGCTCGGCCGGACTTCGGGATGGGACAGACTGACTCTCCAAGGTCATATTGTTCAGGATCAGCTCCCGTATCTCGAAGAAGGGGCTGTCCTTGAAGAAGTACTGCGGTCCTAGTCACTATTAGCGATAGGTCCAGTGGATGCGAACGCAGTTGGCTGGCATACGGGCAGGCATTGACGGCGCCGAATACGCGGTGTATGCTGTGTTTGATTGGTATCCGTTGGTGTAGCCGTTGGTTGAAGTTGAGGAAGGCCGGTAGGAAGGGGCGGCGGGGCTGCTGCTGAGAGCAGACGGGACGTCGCCGTGGTTTTGTACGCGCAACTGGAGACGCTGCATGGTCTCGGCGTCGTTTTTGTAGACGGCATTCGTAATGACTGGTGAGGGTGAAGTTAGCGGCAGTTCGACAGTCAAGTGAGGAAGGCGCCTGTGAAGCACATACGGCCGACGACGCGGGCTTGCAGCGTAGCCTTGTTTCCAGTCTGCGACGTGCCCTCCTCTTTGCAGATTTTCTTGAGGTCGTTGTTGATGAGCGTGCGGGACCGCTCGGTAATGGTGGCCGCCAGCTGCTGCAGGCTCATAGACATGGCGAACTGCAGCTGCGCGCCGGGTCGCTTATCGGGAAGGAAGTGGTGGTGTGGAGGTCGACGTCGAGGCAGAGGCGCGGTGCTACCAGGTTATGTCGGCGCGAGAAAGCATTGGAGGCTGCGGTCGGAGGTGAATCAAGCTGGCAGAGGCGGCGCAGGGTAAGAGAACGCGCCGTAGAGGCGAATATCACAGGGCTCGCGGGTTGCTGCTTCCTTTCTGCGGGCCGATGATGCTCGCGCCTTCCCAAGACTCGATCGGGTGGCACCAACAGCGCAATGCATACACAGAGCAGGCAGATGCTGGTAGAGCAGAGTTCAGGGATAAGAGTGCGAGGCGCAGAGAGTGATACTGTCGCCGTCGACTGGCCCGGCGGCCGTTTCTGCTCGCTGGGCTTGTCGTCCCAAAGTCAGCGTCACTAGCGACCGACGCGCTGCTCCGGCACCACGATTTGCGCACGGGTAATATGTGAACAACCTTGCTCGCCACCCCGAACTTTTTTGAGAACTTACTTTGTACCCACTTCACGACTTGTACTCGACACCCACGAAAACACACCACCACACCACATTCACAATGGCAAAGGGCGCACGCGCAAGCAGCAAAAAGGCAAACCGCACAAAATTGCGCGCCCGAGTTTTCGGCCCCGCAGAAAAAGCCCGCGCCGAGCGCATTCACGCAAAGCTGCTCGAGACCATCCAGCAAGCGAAGCCTGAGAAGACCGAGATGGACACGGCTGAAGACTGTACGATACCTCACCGCCTTCTACATACAATTACTAACATACTTACAGCAGCCACCGAGACGAAAGAGGACGACTTGCCCAAAGGTTTGTCTCTCCTCGCTGCACCCATTCCCCGCTCTCTCTGCGACTCCAATAGCACCAAGCTCGATCCTATCCAGGACAGCTGCGAGCTGCGGAACCTCTGTTTCCAGCTCGGTCTGTGCAGCGACGTGCTAGGCTTCACCCCGCAAGGCGAGCTGCAATGCGCCTTTGACCCACTTCCACCGCACTGGTTCAGTGATGAGAAGAATCATGGGCTAACAGTCTCATAATAGACGCGGACATGGACGTTGACGGCGCCACCGCTACCAAGCCTTCGTCTTCTTCCTCGAAGAAGGGAAACAAGGATAAGAGCCAGACCAAGAAACAGCTGAGGCGCAGGCCGCAGAATAAGATCTCGTTTCCGGCATCGAGGGGCAAGGGTGCGTTGAAGCCTTTTACGGGTGGACGCGTGAAGAAGCGATGAGTTATGAGTGCATATACTTGGCGTTTATATCTGGGGATGAGCATTTTACGGCGTTTCAAAAAATGGGAATTTTCTTTGCGAGGCGGAAAGTCGGGATGATACCACTTGCAAGTACCATGTCGAGGCAGGTAGCAGAATTTCACAATGATCTAGCCACGGCTTGTTGAATCTTATTTCCTGGCACTCTTCTCGAGGCTCTGTTGTCAAAGTGAAATATGCGACAACTATCTCGCGCATCCATTCACCACCATTGGGAAAAGTTCACGTTGCAGCCATCTACCTACCTTGTCGCTGTTGACAAACAAAAAGTCAAATCTCGATCAAGACGGCGCGTCGACCACTCACGAACCTGAGCTTTTTTTTTTGGAAAGGATGCTAGATGTTGGAGAGTGCGAAGGGAAGGGGACAGGAAATGCCTCTTAGCAGATGAAACGGAGAAGCCGACCAAGCGGATTTGGCACACGGCCAAGGGAAAGATATCATTTGGAAGAGTCGCTGGTATAGACATAGGTCACTGGCGTTTGAGGTTGTCAAAGCGCGGGAACGAATGGTGGAAATATAATATCAGGAGAGATATAAATTGTAGCAATGAGTTAGATTGGAGGATTCGGGGCAAGTTGTGTGCTCATTCAAAACATTGCAGTAAACATACTCATATCTTTCTCGTTTTGCTTCGTGATCGTATGGCGTGTTTGTATGTCAAGGTTACTAATTCTTATTCACCCTTTCACTGCCTCTCGCACCATTTCAGTCAGAACCATGTCATGTTGTTCCCTCGCATCGAAGAAACACCCTACCTACTCCTCCCGCTCTACTTCGCCACAATGCTAACCACATCCTCATCCGCAACCACATGCCCCAACCCGACTCGCTGCGGCACATGCCTCGCGCTCGCCCCCCACACCAACGCATACTTGAATGTCTCCTTGAGCGTCCTATGCACCTGATCACATACATCCTCAATCGTACTGCCCTTCCTCACAATCAATGCCTCGCTGAAATCCGGATCCGCACCCCTACGTTTCGTATATATGCGCATCAACTCGAGCTCCTTCCAGCACCTCTCGACCACGTCCTGGATGCCGAGATCCAGCTCACAGCTCATGACGACGGTGTGTGGTTCGCGGGCGAGCTCGTCGAGATGTGGAATACCGATGGAGTCGACTTTGTTATAGACGTAGAGGCATTTGATGTATTTTCTGTGGTTGGCCATGATTGTGTCGATGAAGTCGTCCACGGTGGCGTTTTCGTCGCGGATGAGAACTTCGCAGTTGAGCATTTTGTAGTCTTTGAGGATGTTGTAGAGCATTTTTTCGTCAAGGTATTTGGGGGTTGTTTGGAAGTTGATTTTGACGCCGCCGGCTTTTTTGGGTTTGAGGTAGATGTTTCTATTGCGATGTCATTAGTATATTCTGGAACTCACAGCTGTTCTCCATCTTCTTCCTCTTTGCTTATTGTTGCGCGAAGAAAAGGTTAGTTGGCAAAGGGAAGTGTAGTTCTTACGGTGGTTCACGATTCAACCTTATCCCCACAGCCTCCAACTCCGCCTCCAACAACCTTCTCTGCTCCGCCTTCTTCGTCGCATCAAGAATCATGCAAATCATATCACTCGTCTTCGCCGCACTAATCACCTGTCTTCCTCGTCCCTTACCCTCTGCCGCACCTTCGATAATTCCAGGCAAATCAAGCACCTGGATCTCAGCACCGCCATACTCGAGCACACCAGGGATGGCAGTCAAAGTGGTGAAAGCATACGACGCGGCTTCGGATTTGGTCTTGGTGACTCTTGATAGGAATGTGGATTTGCCGACGGATGGAAAGCCCACGAGGGCTATGCGGGCGTCACCGGATTTGGACACGTCGAAGCCTGAGCCGCCGCCGCTGCCGGCTCCTGGTGCTGGTTCGAGGAGTTGGGCACGGAGACGGGCGAGTTTGCTATCATGTCATGAGCTATATGTTCTGAAGAACCGATTTGATGGTAATGTACCCCTTTAGTAAACCAAGATGATATTCTAAGTAATGATATCAGCACGTGATCCTGTTTGATGTGCGTGGTGGAATGGTGTAGAGTCCATGGAATAGGCAATCCAACATACCTGTGGCCTTATTCTCTGCATTATATTAGCTCTATATTCTATTAAGCCACTTGTAAACTCACTCTGCGTCCTCCGCATCTCATCCTCAATCCTGGCGGGGCGTTAGCGCATGGCGAACAAAACTTCAGTGTCCCCCGCACTCTTTGATCTTCTCTGTGATGTTCACCATCTTGTCGGTATTGCACACGGAGCGTGTGACTGTAAGTACAAGAAGGAGACTTAAGTAAAGAGAGTCGTCACCGCAGCGTGGTAGCGCAGTACCTATCACGATGTAAGAGGTTTGGTGTTGCAGGCCCAAGGCCAGCCTATCTTCGGCCTAGCGCCTTCCTGAAGCGAATGCAAGATCGACTGCGTCATCCCTAGCTGACTTGACCACAAGCAAGTGGCGCGCTATCGTGTTGCTTGTTTTCTCGAATCTTTCTCGATGTTTTCCATTCTCTGCATGAGTTCTTAGACGGCTTTCCCTCTCTTTGTGTTCCTGTCTTTACATGTCACGATGCTGGATGCCTTCAAGAACAAGAAGGACCCATGGCCTCGCTCACACTATGACTTGATTGAGTACTATTATGAGAAATATGATGGAGATATCGCGAGTGGAGAGTTTCAACCGTTTCTGTATCCCTGGGGTACATTGGGTGCGGCTGTTGTCATCGTATATCTCCTCATTCCGCACCAGAATCGACCATGGCTGAAGAAGTGTCGATACTTGGCGTTCGTCTGGATTACTGGCTTTGCGATTTATACGATACTATACACAAGAGCTAAGGGAATGGCACCGTCATTTGGTATAGGCTTGATTAGTGCATGGAGCGTTGCTTGGGTGTCCGCCATTTTGGTGTGCAGCGATGCGCAGACCGACTTCCAACGGATCGAGAGGCTAGAGGGGTTTTTCAAGAGTTCAAGTACGGAGAGATTGAAAGAGAAGGATGAGAAGACGACTTCGAATCATGCAGAGAAGCAGGGGAATGGGAACACAACAGCTAACGCCGGGCCCCGTCACCGCCATGGGTCCTTCGCATGGCAACCCTACCCCCTCACCCCTTTCATCGAGCGCGTAGACTGGGTCCTCGACATCTTCTGCAACTTTCGCGGCACAGGCTGGAACTGGCGGCCCTCTGCCCTCCCTCCACCGCCCAAACCCATCCAAGAACAACTCCGCCTCAACGCCTCTTCCTCCCCCATTCCTCCTCCCAAAACCTCTGTACGGGTCCACTCCTCCCAATTCCACGCCTATCTCTCCCGCGACTCTCTCCTCCGCACAAACACCCAAACCTTCATAACCGGCTACCTAGCTCTGGACCTCCTCAAAACCACCCTCATGCACGACCCCTACTTCTGGGGCATGATCACCCGCCCCCCACCATCTTACCTCCCCTACGCCTCCTCCCCGCTCCTCACACACATCGCCCGCATGACCCTCTCCATGCTCGCCATCAAATACGCCTTACAAACAATCTTCTCCCTCGGACCCCTCTTCTTCTCCGGCCTCCTCGGACCCTCCCTCATCGGCGCCCGCGCTGAACACTGGATGTACCCCGAGACCTGGGGGTCGTACACCGTTGTACTCGACCAGGGCTTAGCCGGGTGGTGGGGCAGCTGGTGGCATCAGACGTTCCGGTTCGCATTTCAAGAGCCTGGACGCAAGATTGCGGAAGTGATGGGTTGGGAGCGGAAGACTGCGAAAGCGAAGATGGCGCAGTTGGGGACTGCGTTTGCGATGAGTGGGATGGTGCATGCGAGTGGGAGTTGGACGTGTTGGGGCGAGACGAGGCCGGTACGGGGGCCCATGGCGTTCTTTATGGCGCAGGCTGTGGGTGTGTTTGTGGAAGGGGTGGTTAGTCAAGCATTGGGGAAGAGAGAGGGCGTGCCGAGGTGGGCGAAGAGGATGTGGACGTTTGGGTATGTATTTGTGTGGTTCTATTTCACGGCGCATTTGCTGTGCGATGATTTCGCGAGAGGCGGGATATGGCTGTTTGAGCCGATACCTGTGTCGATATTCCGAGGATTGGGATTCGGCGCGGATGTAAGAGATGGTTGGTGGTGTTGGAGTGGGGTGTTTAATGTTGTGAGATGGCATACAGGAGACAGTTGGTGGACGACTGGCATTGCCTTTTGATGCGTTACGGCACTGATCTTTGCATAGCGTGGACAATATAGAGTTAGAACTAGCATTATGATAGACGCTCAAAAAGAGAATCACTCTCGTGACATTAAATATTATACTACGAAACAAGTCTATGGCAGGTGCTTTTCTGCTTCCCTTCTCCAACACATTACAAAAGCGAGCTGGCTCAAGCAAGACCATGCTCTTGGTTCCCAAACTTTCCGTGCAAGCGAATGCGTCTGAATGGTAGTTACATCCCCATCTTCCCCGGACGTGCCATCATGGTTGCACTGCAGCCACGGGCACGTCTCTGCATTTCTGCATCTATCCGGTTTCTCATGTCGTAACGGCATCTCAATGGCAAAGTCTAGCGGACCTTCTTTGCTTCCTGCGAGACATACTCGCGGCCCTCCTTGCCCTCAACCTCAAGGACCATCTTGTCGACAGCCTCGACCTGCTTCTTCCACTCGTGTGTGCACATCTTGAGCTCCTTTTGGAAGAGCTCGTCGTTGGGCTTGCGGTAGCTGCCACCCAGGCGGTCCCAGAGCGTGGTGTATTGTCCGTAGTTGTAGTTGAAGTAAAGATGGTGGATAGTGTGGCAAGCGGCGCCGTTGATGATGGAAGAGTTGTGTGCGTACTCGCCGTCGTGGATCATGACGGTCCAGATGTTGACGAGGACGAAGAAAGCCACGGAGGCGAGCTTGGACAGAGGGAACAGGAATGGGAAGATGTGATATGGCAGACCCTGGGCGTATCCGTCAAGCGGGTGGAAAGCGTGCGAGGCGAAAGGCGTGGGCATGATCCACTTGTGGTGGGGCTTGTGGATGTGCTTGTAGACGCGAGGGTGGTGCAGGCCGCGGTGGATCCAGTAGATGCAGAAGTCGGTAAAGATGAGGAAGAAGGGGTACTGAGCGTACTGGTACCACGCACCAGGGCTCTCTTCTACCGTGTCGTAAAGCTTGGAGTAGCCACGCACTTCGGCGAGAAACCAGGGCACCGTTAGCACGGCCATTATGGGGAAAGCGACGTTGGCCTGCTTCATCTCGAGTGTGATCTGGTTCTTAAGGTATCGCGGGTGGTTGAATGTCGCCTTGTCGAAGATGAAGATGTATGATAGTCCGGCGAAGATGTAGTAGACAAGGACACCAAAAAGCCTGTGAGCAGCAGGTTAGCAGGCGGATCGCAAAAAGGGTGAGTCCGAACAAGCGTACCATGTGATGAGGAATAGCGTAATGGCCTGCCTTCGCCAGTCGTCGCGGTTCAAGGCGCTCATGTAGGCATACTGGCCGGGCTGCAGCGAGAACAGATATGTAGAGGGCTCATACTGCCATGTCGCATGGGGGACAGTGTAGCTCGTTGGCTCGGCGGCGAGGCTTGAGTACGTCGCATTGGCGGCAAATGGCTGTGAGGATGCTGCCGGCAGAAGTTTGGCGTAGACAGGGTCGAATATGAAGGTGTCGGCGATCTCGAGGACGACGTCCATGGTGTGTGGTGGTTGTACCCTCTAGGGCGTGCAATTCAGGTACCAAAGGGTCGCGATTCGCGGAGTTTCAGGCGGAAGGAACAACAGGGATAATAGGATGTGTGCGGAAGCGCAAGATTGCAATGCACAACCACAATGACAGCACGCGCAGCAAAGAAGCAGTCGAAGTGAACGAAGGGCAGGGGCGAGTGGAAGCGGAGGCGGTGGCTCGTCCTTTTGAGGAGTTTAGCACTTTTATCGGCGATGGGCCACTCTCTCCCGGTCCCTGGACGATCCACATCAATTTCAAGCGCCGTTGCCGTGTCTGATCCAATCAGCCGCTGTCAAGTACGCCGTGGCGCACTACTGGCAGTGTCACGTGAGCGCGGAAATGACTTTGCCGTTGAGTCCGGAGTGGACTGACATGGGATGGCGGCATACCCCTTATCAGATCTTCTCGGACGGCGCTCGGCTTCTGCGTCACACGACCCACACATCACCCTCGTACCACTCTCGCCGCTTCGGTGCCGCGATCCTAATGCCATCCACCAGTGTATGCTGAAGCTTGTTCCAACTTTCTGCGCTTCTGGGTGGATCACTGTCCGCACGTTCTACGGCAGGATACGAGGCGATGTGATGACAAACTTGATCATGCCCAGATCCGCCGAGATCTTTAATCAACTCGAGTTTAAGCACTCTCAATTTCTGCAGGCTAGTACATGCAAGAAGGCAAAAGTGTACTGTCTGCTGTACATCTCTCACTGCTACACAGTGTGACCCCATTACATAAACTATGAAGAAGCAATGCGTCGTACTTCCTGCCATCGAAACCTCATACTTCTAGTAAGAGTCCTACAACACATCATAATAACCTATGACTTTGTTGAAATCCATGTAACGTACAGTAAAGTCATCTATTGAGATCAACGATTATAGATCGCGTTCTAGTTTTCCTGGTAGCATGAGCATTGGTACACGCTCGCTCTCTACTAGCAAACTGTCTATGGATATATCTTTTCACAGCACATAGTCCTTGAACTTCCTCGTCGGCACGTTCCGCTCAAACATCAGATCTAACTCCTCATACGTCCTTCCCTTCATCTCCGGAACACGCAAGTAACACCATATCAAGCACGGAATGCTGAGTCCTCCAAAGAAGAAACCGAGCTTCCCACCCAGATTTGCCTCATCTGGATTGATCAAGTACGGGATCGCAACTGTCATGATGATACCGAAGAGTGCCTGCACAGCAGTGGCGACTGCAATGGTTTTTGAACGGACTCTCGTGGCGCTGACCTCGCAGAAGATTGCAAACGCGACGGGACCGACGCTCCAGTTGTAGACGGAGTTCCATACTAAGAGCCTGGAGGGAGTTAGCTCAATGTCAGATGGTATAGCTTTGTGTATACTGACAGCGAAGACTTTGCCCAGATAGCTGCTGTTGTAGGGACGCAGTCCAGTATGCCGACTAGAAACATGAGGACTGTCAGAATAGACAGGCCGATACCGAATAGCGTTCTTCGACCGAATTTCTGCATCAGGTACCATGACAGCAGCACGCTGACCCAACCAATCGCCATGAAGCCGATACCCATGTTGAATGCTTGATCGGTAGATAGACCGGCGAGAGTGAAGAAGTAGGTGCCGTAGTTGATCAGATAGACGCCGCTGTTCAAGTACGGGTACGAGGTTAGTGATAGGTTCAGAGTGGAACGCAAAACCTAGTGAGAGAAGTCCATGACGTACCTAAAGAATGTTAGCATAGTTCAAACATAGGGAGGATGTACCGAGTAGATGAGCTGCTCAACCACTTCGTACCCGAAACAACGTACCATAAAACTTGTGTAGAATATACACCAATTGCCACCTCCGTTCTCCGCCAGTTGATTTTCCTAAACACATCTCGATATGTGCTTCCGGCCTCCATCTCCGTCTCGAGCCTGTCCGTTTCCACAATCTGCGCCAGAACAGCCTTGACATTCACCTTGTCGCTCGCCAGTCTCTTCAACGCCATCTCTGCCTCTTCAACGCGCTGCTGACGGACCAGCCACCATGGGCTCTCAGGCGCAAACCACATACCAGGCAGGATGACTAGGACCCAGAACCACTGCGTTGCGAACGGGATTGAATATGCCCAGTGGTCTGTTCGATGCTGGGTCGCGGCCGCCACTCCATTTCCCAACAACTGCCCCGTCACAAAGCAGAGGTTCACGTACGAGGTACTCACACTCCTCATCGCCAACGGACTAACCTCACTCGCATAAACCGGCGCAATCACCACAAAACACCCCAATACCAGCCCCGCCAACACCTCGCCCGCCAATAACACTTTCAAACTCCTTGCAAAGAACTGGATAAACACCAGCCCAGCAACGGCAATCACGCACGCATTGAACGTCTTCTTGCGCCCAAACCACTCCATAGGATACGCGGCGGCGAGAGCGCCGACGACTTGCCCGATCGGGTTGCCCATGCCTAGACCCGTCTGCCAGGCGGCGGGGATGATGTAGGTGTCTGGGTCGCCGAAGGGGATGCCGAAGTCGCGTTGGAAGGAGGGGACGGCGTAGAGGTTGCCTAGGAGTTGGGGGTCGAATGCTAAAACGTATCAACATATTGTCAATTTTGATGATAAATGGGCATCTGTGTAATAGGTCTTTCCGGGTGTTGATGGGAAATGTGGGTTATGCTTGTGCTTGTGGTCGTCGTCGTCGTTGTGATCGGTATGGTATACAATGTTAGACAAACGTACCAAGCATAATCACCCCAAGACTGAAATACACCGACCACCCAATCGCCTTCGGATACAGGGCCAATGCATCCTTGAACGAAAGCGCATGTTCAAGCTCAATTGCCTCGCGCACTTCTTCCGCGTTGATAGACAGCTTACGCGCTGTGATTGGTCCGGGTACCCCCGCTTTTGAAGTCGAAGTTGAAGTCGCCATGATACATGAACACAATTTACATCAAAGCCACCTTCAAATTTTCACAGAATAATTAGAAAGAGGGCGGGAGAACCAAGCTCCCATAAGCCGGATGGCTTGTAGCTTAAATCAAGATAGGCACGAGCTTGCATTGGGATAGGCGTCGACGTTATCTTGCCATGCACAGGGTCCAAGTTGCCGATGCGGGGTTGGGGACGGCGCATGGTTCCTTTTACGGCAGGCGTGCATGTGTCTGCTGGCGATGTAACCTCAGAACCGGTCACGATACGCAGGAAGCGGTCAGATACCTTGTTTGGCCTCATTGTTTCGCTCCTTGGGATGGCAGGATCATGAAGTCGACATCTCAGTGACGTTACGGAGAGAGGTGTGAACGAGCAATGATACTGAATCACTAATAGCAAAGGGCATCCGTGTTTTACGATCTCATCAATTGCAAGACTGTCCAGAAGTAAGCTGACTGTCTAGATAATCACGGCGCCCAGCAACTCTATAGAGACTAGTTGTATCGCTATCTGGACTTAATCGCAAAAGGTCAGACTGGGTATAGACATGCACGATAAAGCTCGTACACGGCCAAGTTGCGCAAAGCCAACAATTGAGGTCGCTATGTGAAAGCCATACATACATATATAGTACATATCAAACTGGAACAGTGCAAACTTCATCTCGAAATCTCGGGCCATCTAGCTTAATGCGTTCTACCCTTGATTGTAGTGTCGTTTTAAAATCCCCCAGATGTACACTATCACAAAAGTAGCACCAAGATTTGATTATTGTAGTGTTATATACGGTTCAATTCTCGCATTGATATTGTACATCTCCGCTACCTCCACCCTTCCCCTTTTCAACATCTACCTCCCCGATCTTTTCTCTTCACCCTCGCCAGCAAAATTTACGCACTGAAAAACACGCCTGGGTATCTCCTCCATTGATCCGCAATGCAACTCTGACCAAAACAAACAACATAAAAGAACAAAAAAGGAAGTGTGATTACGTTGTATGGACCAAAGAAAAAGCTTTGCAGCGATGCTCATCTAAAGGTAAAGTAGAATGTCGTGTCGTGACGCTTTGAACAAAAATAAAGGAGGAAAAGTTGTAGACAACAAGTCAAATACATGTGTCTGGAGTCAAGTCAATTGACTTGATGTTTGACAGAGACGCGATCTCTGATAGAGACGCGATTGCTACGCATGCTATGACCGTGTCTCGATAGGTTGTGGCTGGCTATTCACCTGCAGCGTTGGTGTGATGGGATATGGCAGATACTGCTCATTCGGTCGGGGCGTCGCTTCTTCGCGTTCGTCTTCCTGGGTATGCGGTCTCGAGCCCGTGTCTGGGCCGAGATGGGGGTCTGGGATTTGGATATCGAGCTGCAATAAATACCATCATTAGCACCTATCCCTCCACGAAATGAAACGCGCTCAAGCTGGCCGCGTGAGTAAGGGGAGGAATGTTCGTGACTTACAGTAAGATACCCGGTCCTCCTCAATGGCACGATCCTCACCCCCTCCTTGGCGCCCACCTCCCGATTCCACTCCTCAATCCATCCCTCCAACTCCTTCAACTTCCGCTTCACCCCGCTCATGCCCACGTCGTCCCACAGCCACAGCGTCGCAACGCCCATGACGGCATCGACCCACGCGCGAAAGGTAAACGGATCAAACGCCTCCACGAGCGTGTCGTTGATCTTCTTGACCAGTACGCGGAAGTCGTCCTCATTAACGAGCGGGTCGAGGATCTCGGGGTACAGGTTGGCAAAGGTGGGCGCGAGGTCGCCGGCCATCATCCAGTCACGCTTGATGCGGATGATGCGCGTGTTGTCGTACAGCGATGAGTTGAGTGGGACGTGGGGATTCGGGTGCGGGAAGCATGGGTGGGCGGGGCCCCAGGGGAACTCGGAGGCAGCGTCGCCGTCGTCGCGGGCAGAGTGCAGCGAAGTGCGTCGCGAGTTGGGGAGCGAGACGCGCGCAGGGCCGCCGCTTTCTTTGGTGGTTGCTGCTCCTATGCCGGACTCAACATCTGCAACCATGGCGGGTTGTGCGTCGTCTGCAGGGGCCATGGTTGCGGGCTGGGGCGTCTGCGTCTGGCTTCTGCGGTCACGCGGGAGGGCGATGCTCGTGCGACCGCTTATGCTGTCCTCGCCCGTGGAACGTTCGACAGCAAGCGACGACGGCGCACGGCTCTGGCGCTGCTGCGGGAGCGTGAGCAGCGGGTACTCGTCTCTCTCGCCGCCTGCAGAGTGCTCGATGGGGAGGTTCGGGTAGTGGTCCTGGGGGGATTGCTGCTGCTGCTGCTGCGGGGTGTGCTGGACCGCAAGTGTGCGCGGCGACGAATTTACTGGGTTCCACAGGCGCGAGGCTGGTGGGCGCGGCGGGCCAGCGTACAGGGAGCGCAGGGGGTTGAGGTTGAAGATGCGGTTTGTTAGGGACCAGCGGGCGGGCAGGGGCGACGATGGAGGCGGCGGCGCAGACGCAGACGAGGGCGAGCGTGAGGGCGCCGTCGTGAGGTGTGAAATGTTTGCGGTGGTGGTGGGTAGTAAGAGGTCGTAGAAGCCGTCCCTGGTTCTGCTGCGAGGCCCGGGCGTCTGTGCATGTCTCGCCAGCCCTCTCCAGAACTTCGACACTGCGCTGCCGTTGGGATGCTAAAATAGAATACAGAATCGTCTTTCTTCTTGATAGATGGAAGACAGCGAGGTGAAGGCGTTCAGCAGCTTGTTTCTCCGGGTGTTTCGCACGGGTATTCAAGGGCGTGCTTCACTCCGTCACCAATGTCTTACCAATTCCGCGTTTCGCAAGTCGAGCGCCATCAAACTGGCGTCCCAGAGAAGTAATAGGAAAAAAAGGCTGCTGCTGCGGGCCCACTCTTGCTTCTTGTATTGCATTTGTACAACACACCCTGCCTCGCATCCATGTCCATTGCCAATACTATGTAACCGGATCAGCTGCTGCCTCGAGAAACACAATCAACTATGCCGCAACATGGACCGACCACCGCCGTGGGCGACTGAACCAAGCCCTGCGCAGCGCGCTCCTTGTTCCCGTCGCGCCCCCGGGTCCGATTTGAACCAGAACAACCCCTGCATCGAGGGGATGGCAGGCCACTTTGCCATCTGTGGTGCTGTCACGTCCCAGCCTGGCCGCTGTCACAATTGGAATTGGCCGCCTTGGGGGAGTCATGAACGCCGACGACACGCATTCAGGGCTGTTGCATGTAAAACACGTAGCGCACGACTCTGACGTGCCGTTGGACGAGTCGCGTTTTGCTTCTACGTTTGAATTCCACGTTTCCCCGAATCATGCCCTTCTTCGCAACTCAACTTCATACCCGCTATGCATTGCATTGCATGTCCTATGACCACCACATATCATAAAGTTATGTACTGTGCATGTGTACGGATAGCGATCGCCGACCTCTGCCCTACGCAAAATCTGATCATCAGCGCATGCATACCCGTCCTTCCATCCTTTTCATGCGCCCTCAAACCCACCATCCAGCACACGACTCATTCCCACCCAAATCCACCACCCAGTCTAGAAAAAGCAAACAAGCAAATCCCCAGCACCACATTCCCGGGTCCCTCGGCATCCCAAATAAAACCCCATCCAGAACGGCGCCACAAAATGGCTGCGTGACTGCGTCCGTGTGTGGCGTCGCCCGCCTCGCATAGACCACGGGCTTTAATCTTAATTTCTTTGCGGCGCGCCCCTATTCAGAGTCACGCCGGACCAGCATGGAAACCCTACGTATCAAGTACTGTGTATGACGCAAACGGCTGCGCGGAACCTTCGGGAACAACATTGCTGCATTGCTGTGCTGCTGTGCATGAATGTGCGCTGACGATTGGGGCCGCATATACGTTTGTTGCGAGTCGTTGTGGTTGCATGTAATGAGGATATACACAGTACAGCTATTTATGTGTGGTAAGCAGCCTCATTCTATCCCGGCATGTCGTGTACGATGCATATAGCACAACACGGACAAGATCGACATTCATGTGAAGCATGCAAGTTGGAACGAACTAGACCTTACTATCTACAACTACAACTACATATGTACATATACTGCTATCTACGCTTCATCCTGTCGTGCAGATACCAGATCCCATCTACCTCGGGACAAGCAATCATAACAACCACCTGCTTTTCATGTGACTCTGACATGACAATGTGGAAAAAGCGTACGATATAACGTGTTGTTGTCGTGCCCCATCCTTGTCCCTGTATACATACGTTTACCCAGTATGCCTAGACCAAACCCATCCATGCCGTAGAAATTACCATATACCATAGTGATCCGCCATACCCATACCGATCCTGATGTGATAGCCGCGCGGCGTGTCGTGTATAAATCTACATATATGCAATATAAAAACAAAGCCTCAAGCACCACAACAAACAAATGCCTAGAGTATAACATCTGAATACCATGCTCTGCAGTAATTCATTCCACACTGAGGGAAGTGACTCTTGCATGATCATAAACTTTGGTAGGAGCCCACTCAAGATGCATGCCTGTTAGCATTCGCTTGCATCTTACGCATCGCCTCCCGATGCGCATCCAACATCTGCCCACTCCTCATCATGCTATCAAGCTGCGACGCGCGCTGTTGCTGTGTAGCCGCCCTTTGCTGCCTCTCCATCTCCTTCTGCCTTCGCTCGTTGATCAAAGCGGCTCGTTGCTGCTCGGCGATGTAGGCCTGTGTTTGCGGCGACGTTACGTCGCGCACATTGTTCCGCCAGCTTGCGTACAGCTCCTCTCGCTTCTGGTCTGATTGCGAGCTGGAGGTGCGCTTGGGCTGGTGCGAGTCGAACCCTGCCGGTGCACCTTTGGCGGCCCATGTCTTGTTCTGCCATTTTTGGGACGTAGATGGAGGACTTCTCTTCTGAGACGATGTGGATAGCTGATGCTGGAGAGTGGGAGATGATGATTGGTGGTGTTGGAGTATTTGCCGTCGTTGTGCTAATGACATGCTTTCTTGATCAGCCAGTTCAAGGAGGTTGGTTGCCGATGAGCCTGGTGTGATCGACTGAGAAGACGTTCGCTTCCTCATCAAGTCCTCTCGCCTGCCAAGTAGGGTGTTGCTGGGTAGCGGTGCGAGAGCATCCGATTGAGCTGCAGAGTTGGAGCGAGACAGGACAGCTGGGGGAGCAGCTGGTGCGGAGTGTTCAAGCAACGAGGTACGCGAGAAAGTTGATGCTGATCTGTCGAGTCCGCTGGGCTTGGTGTAGGCACTCTCTATAGACGCTCTCTTCGACTGTCTCTTGTTGTTGAGCAGCGGAGCAGCGATCTCGTCACTGACAGGCGCAGCTTTTTCTTCCGGAACTTCCTCCAAGATGACGTTCGGTGGCGCTGACAGTACTAGGTCTTCGACATGGGGCTTTTCTGCCGCCTCCAAATGTTTTGCCCATTCGTTGGTCCGGTATGACAGTGCTACTTTAGACAATCTCGATGGCAGAACCCCTTCTTGAAGGCTCCCAACGTGCGACTCAGCTCGTCCATTCTGTGATCCCTGAGAGGACTTGGCCTGTTCTCCCTGTTCACTTCCGCTCTTGTTACCAACTAGGGTATCGGCTCGAATTCTCGAATCGCGCAATGATGAACGCTTATTGTCGACCGCGTTTGGCTTCGGATCTGTACTAGCAGTCAAAGATTGGCGGAAAATTGGCCGTTTGATATCAGAAATGGCGTCAAGATCTCGCTCCTTGAGAGTGGTGTCTGTTGCAGGATCTGCCGAAACTGGATCTGTCGATTTAACTTGATCCTCGGTGATTGGTGAGCGTGCTGGAGAGATTTCGCGAACGGAAATGTTATCATGGTCATTATCTAACGTCGCCGCGATTGATGATGCGCGGTCGTCTTCGATCTGGTAGTCATCCACGAGCGCCTCGGAGGATTCTGAGAATGCGCGTGACACTCGGTTTTTGGAGAATCTTCGGGTGATAGACATGTCGGAAATACGTTTCGACATTGGCCTACGGTGAGGTTCGGCTTCGTAGTGAGACTCTGGCACTGCGGAAACGGATGCATTGTCGTCGTCGTCTCCATTTCTGACATCCTCGGTCGGAACGGTGAACGGCAGTGGAACGACGGCAGGCGGAGGAGGCACGGATGAGCGAAGATCAGTTCGCTGGTTTACAGAGGGCTTTTTGACAAGACCTGGCGCAATTTCCGAGTCGCCGGAAACAGAGTGTTCGGAGATGCTAGCTCCGCTTTTCGAGAGGACTGTATGCTGAGGAATCGGGTTTCCATGTTCGTCAATCTGTTGTATATCGTCGTCCCTAAGAACACTGACTGTGACAGTGGTGCCTGCGGCTGCAACCCCGCCCTTAGGCAGGTTAACCATTTCAACGCTGTCCTTGCCGTAGAACTCCGTCTCCCGGATGCTGGTGGAACCTTTTGGGCTGGCAATGGACGACGATCCGACACTCGTATCCACCACGCTCTTGTTTCCGTTTCCATAAGTGGCTTCCCATTGTGCGCGCTCTTTCTGGAACTTGTCTTCAACGGTACGCCCGCGCTCTTCCTCTTCACGATCCTTCTCCTGCTGCTTTTCCAATTCCTGTGCCGCGTTCTTCTCGCGGCGCTCCTTGACGAGATTCCAGACTCTTAGCTGCGAGATGATGCCAAACACAGCGATGATGACAACACCGGCAAGCTCCGCTTTCATGTTCTTCGTGACGGGGTACGTGTTCGTATTGAGAGGGAAGATGTCATCGTTGAGACTCCAGAGGTAGAGCCAGAACTCCTTCCAGCCAGCACGGGTAAGGCAATCCACACCCAGCATTGTGGCTGTAGCACCCGAGAACGATATCGATCCGATCAGGCCGTAGTTGCGAGTGTAGTGGCTGAACGATAGTGAGTACCCGCCAGCGCTCATGCAACCAATGAAGATGGCACGACCAGTTGACGAAGATATCAAGCCATCCTCCTTGAGACTCAAGAACCACATGCTTAGGCAAAAGCCGCCGAGGAGACAGCCAAAACCTTCGGTGAGGTCTGAGAATACGAGGGCTAGACCACCAAAGATGAGACCAGTAAAGAACGCTGCAACGAAGAAGGCACCTTGGACGCCATCAGAGACCGGTGGGTTCATAAGATACACAATCAGCACTGTGACAGCGAGAGCGGTCAGATAGGCTGCTGAGCCAAAGACGTAGATCCTGTTGATGATGAGAAGTTGATAGTACTGCTGCGTAAGTGCGCACATACCATTTGTTCTTGATGCCAATAATGGCATATACCAGACCTGTTATTAGTAGAAATGCACCCGCCAAACCCATAGCCGGAGTAACCTTGGGATGAATCGGCAATGGATTGTTGGAATCGCTTGCTAATCACAACTATATCAGCTTCATTCATTTGAAACAATATGAAAGAAGCATTGTCTTACCAGCGGACGACGTAGGCTGTGGCGCCACGGATGCAGTCGCAGCTGGCACTTGCATGTTGTCTGTACCAGAGGGCTTGACTGAGGTTTGCGCAGAAATCGCGAGGCTGGATTTCAGTGATGATGCATCTCCAGATGGTGCAATGGTTGCCGATGGTTGCGAAGAACGAAAGGTAGTCGATGAAGGTATTTGGGATTGTTCCGGACGGTCGCCATCTTGTCGACGGACTGCTTGGTGAGGGACAGCGACCACAGAGTGCAGGCACAGTGCGAGGGCAATGCAGAGAAGGAAAAAGCGGTAGGTTTGCATGGCGGCGGCGAGTAGCGGTGATTTGGTCTAGTGATGGCAGGCAGCGACTGCCATTGAAAAATTACGATTAATGTTCGAAGAGGCTCTTCGAGGTTTTGGTAGGTACCAAGTAGGGTAGGCGCAGATCAGAAGAAGACTGGGGTAAGAGTGACGCGCGAAGAGGGGTTGAAGAACGGCAGGTCGTGTTAAGGAACGTGGAGAAGTATTATTACTTGGAAGTATGCAGTAGAGAGCGAATGAAAGAGAGTGGACGCGGACACGCTGGCCGCTGGCGTGGTGTTGATGCAAGAAGAGTGCAGAAACAGGTTGGGAAGGCGCAAGGGTAGTACTATCGGGGATAAGAAAAACCATACAGCAAAGCTTCGGCTCGCCTGGATGGAGATCGTCAGTTGGCTCTGCGAGTCTCAGAACGCGAGAGGCTTGGTGAGCACCGGCCTTGCCCGAGCTGAACGATGGGCGTCAAACGGTGCGCTTAGTTTGGCGTTTTCCTTACTACGAGTGGTTTGGCTGCTCCTGGAAGCTCTGAGGGAGATTGCACTCTCAGCCACCACCACTTAGCCCACGTTTTCGGAGCCAACCAGACTATTGAGGAATAGGGATGGTATTTGATTCGAGTTCGAGACGTGACACCCAGACGACCGACGTGGTGGTCTGCGAGCGTCCTCGCATGCTGGTGGATAACTGGTGGAAGGCCTCCACGATCCATGATGATGAACCCTGCATTTGCGAGACTGCGCGCGCAATGCACGATGGGTGGCTTGTGGACCATGAAACTCGGCTTCGTTATGCGCCTCTCAGCCAGCGCGAAGTTGATGAAGCAAGACGCGTCGACGAAACGCGTGAACGATTAACGGGACCCCGATCCAATCAGATGGGCCCGCAGATGTGCCGCAAATCATTCGATAGGGCTGTTTGGCCGACGACAGGGGTGCCGACATTGCCGTGCATAGTGCTGCATAAATCCATCTCCACCGTCCATACACTGCCTCGTTCCATTGTGCTGAGATTCACATTTCGAGTCACAGAGTATCTTAAGGTGATACAGAGCCTCATTTCGAAAAACAAAGGCTGCAAACTGCTGAATGTACCCATCAGCTACCTTTTTAATGACGAAAAGAATCATCTTTGGCACGGACGATATGCCCCTGCAACGATCTGCCAGGGAATCTATCGATACCGATCTGAAAATCCAGTTCTTACTTTGGCATGCCGTGCAAGGATATTCAAAGCGAGCACGAGAGTGGACTCGGCTCAACGTGCCTATCGACTCACATCACCTTGATGTCCGTGCAGCATCGTTATCTCTCGAAGACACCATCAATGCTGGTGATGCTGCAATGCTACGATATGGTGACCACTTCCGGTGAGCCCTGCATTCCGAGACCGCCGTACTCGGGTCGCCATGGTACAAGATAGTTCTCGTGGTTGCACGTTCCGCGCAAAACTGGTGTTCAAGACTCAGGAGGAATTGTGGGGACCCAGTAAGATTGGCAATAATGTCTTGAAAACCCATCCGCTAGCATTCTTCGGCTACACAATGACGACTCCACGAAGACAGCAAATGTGACGGTCTCACCAATGCGCCGGCAACGTGCCGCTTGTGAGGGTGTTGTTGTGAAGGCGCATCTTGGCTGCATATGCGGTGGCTTGCGCGGAACGTTCCCATCGGCTGCATTGTCATGACCAGCCGTTTGTTTTCGTCCCGATGAACATAGCGCTGTGAACATTGCTTTTGCGGAGTTCGACGCAGTTCCTTTCCAGCAGTAGAGGATACTTGAACGAAGGTCATTCTATTCAGGAGTCAAAGGTATACTCGACTTTGTGCTACGTGAGCCTGGAGGGGCGCCATAGCTCGCAATAAGCTTTATAAACTTTGTATATTGCGCTGATGTCTGCCTGACGCCGGAGTAAACCCCGAGCCGTTCGCGCATCTGCGGCTGCTTCGTAGAGCCTCACCCGTCTACCAAACAGCACGAATCAACTGCACCAAAGCCTGCAGCCACACCACCCTCCTCGCTTTGATCCCCCTTTGTGCGCAGGAGGTACCCCGCTTCGAAGTTCTCCAAGATCTCACCCTTCTGTTCAGCCCCGTTCCCGTCCCGCCATAGACACACTCCATAAACTCCCAGCTCGCAGATCACTCCGCCTCGTTGCAGCTCGCCATTTCGTAAAATGGCGTTTTTTAGCGGGGGCGGCTCAATCATCTCCATCAGAATATAAGCCGGCCAATGTGTCTCGGGTAAGTCTTTGAGGAATGGAGGGATTGCTTTTCGATATATGTTGTTTCCACCGCCCTCGCGTTGAGGTTTCAGGACATATCGTGATGCAGAAGCAGGATCCCTAGCAAGTTTCCTTGCCTCTTGACCTGCTTCGCTGTGATCAAGTGGGTATATCGGAGCGAAGGTCTTCAAGACACGCGCTGCAACTTCAGAATTGGGAAGAAGCCGCTTGAGATGCGGTGAGTGTGGGGTCGCGAGAACTTGTTGAACCTTTTTGCATCCAGCTAAATGCGTCAAGATGCTGGGGCATTTGATAGCTCGGCTCTTTTCCAAGTGCAGCCGTGCAGCCCAATCTTCTTCTTTGGGGTAGTCGTCGGGTGAATAGCCTGCGCGGAAGTAGATGGTCGTCACCTCATAAGCCGTCGATGGTGAGTTCGGTGTGGTGTACACAAGTGTTCGATTCTCATCGAGTTTCGTGTGTATCAGTGTCTCTCCGAAAGGTAACCTGAATGAGCGCACGCCATTTTCTTCCAGCAAAGCATACTCGAGATGTCTTTGATCGAAAACGTTCCGTTCTGGATCTTGCACGACGAAGAGTACACACAACGGGCGAGACGTCGTTGATGACCCATAAGCCTTGTGCGCGGTAGCCAGCCCTCGGGCTAAGGAAGATGCCGATTCGCTTTGTCGCAGCGCGTCTGCCTTGATGATGGAAGCGGTAGATGAGGGGTATGCGTCGACTGCCAACAGATACTTATGCAAGGCAGAGACCTGCGAAGACAGCCCGCCAAACGACGATGCGATTGTGTTAAACTCAACCTGCTTCAAGCCTGGTGCAGGGTCGGATTGTGTTGGATCTTTGTGAACCATGTAATCTGACCTGAAGAGCCCAAGTGAGAGGTCTTGCACGTATCCCTCCTTCTTGACCGCGACGTGGGTCTGCCATAATTTCGCAACAAAATCGTCGATATCAAGGAGCTCCTCAACGATCGTTTGCAGCCATGCCTCGTCTCGTGCTATTGCGGAGTAGAGCTCGTTGTATGCTTTTTGTATAGCGAGACCTTCGTCAAAGCAAGACTGCGGGAACAAACTGGGAAACAAAGTGACTGGCGCCGTACTTGCAAGTACGCCAGCTGGATCCTGGGACGGTTTGACGAATGATGGAGCTGGGCGAACCGCGAGACCATGAGCTATAGACCAGTCCTTCAGTGTCGAAAGCAAGTACTGTTCTTGCTCCTTCGACAGCCCTGGTGGGTACTCTATATTGACTGACGACATGTTGAGAAAGTTGGGCTCCAAGTTTTCTCTGTAGCCGTCGCTTTATTGTACAAATTGACGATGAGGTTCCAGAATTAGCGTTGTTCCTTACAAATCTGATCCCCGCGCTAGTCGTGGTTTCCTCATCTGCCCCGCCGAAGTCGCAAGAACCAAACCACATCAATGAGGCACAGACTTGATGGAATTCTGATCGAATCTTTCGTTCGGTGAGAAATTGCTATCCGCAGGCGCATATAAGAGCGGGAATAATGCAGATGACACGCTATCACGTGCTTTCGCGTTTGCCTAGACCAATTCGGTTACCCCGCTGTTTCTATCACACATTTACTCCACTCTGGCTCCGGGTCAAATGCACAAAACCAAATCAAGCCGTACGACGTTTGTGGTCTGAAGACCAGTCGCAATCTGTTTCTTCACCTCGCAGCGTGACACATCAAGTGGTAACAGATAACGAGCAAACCGACGTATTAGTATCCGCATCGATCCATCCTGCAAGTGTGTGATGATCAATAATGGACGCGCAACAAGCCGCAACGTCCGGCATCGAAGCGCTAAACATTCGAAACGAGCCAGGCGAGACCGTTTCATACATGAGAGCTTCGCAGGATGACGCAACTTTCCAAGATGCGAGCAGCCGAAAGCGACAGAAGGTCACACATTTGACTACAACGCCGTTGTTCGCCGATCCACAACTATCACAGACTCTTCAGACAGCTTCAAGCACGCTAGCCGGATTCCATGCGGAGCCTGTCGGAACAGGCGAGTTCGACTATCTACTACACTGGCAGCACTCTGATCATGATGTCGTGGAGGATGACGATCTTATTATTGCCGACGACGAAGAGGACGAGGAAGTATCCGAAGAGCAGGAAGAAGATGATGCTGACGGAGGCCACCAAGAGGACATTGACATGTTGTCTGTAGCATCTGGAAAAAGCAAATTAACAAAAGATCAAATCGTGGATATCATCAACGAGAGTATCAGCTACTATACGAGTGCGTGGAAGCCGAACAAAGACGTTCTCAAAGGTGATGAAATCAACGACGACCCGGAGGAAATGTGGCTTTCCGCTGAGCGAGCTGGTCATAGGCATGAGTTTGTGGAGAGATACAAGGTTGACGTCGCCTACTACACACAACGACTCAATAGGTTGTGTGATGAGATTTTGAGAGCACCGGGAAGCAGTGCAAAGGATGTGAAGAAGCAGTGCTGCAACCTTGAGATGACTGTCGACTATCTAGAGCTGTCACAGTGGCTGTTGTCGATCTACGTCTTGGAGACAAGCGATGTTGAAGCAGAGGACAGTCATCTGTCAGACTCACAGGGAGGACGACCAGAACCACAAACACCACATCGCAACATGGCTAACATCATCGATCTGGGTTCACCGCCAGACTCCTCTGATGATCAAGTAGACGGCGTGCTCGTAGAGAGCTCCCCACAACCTGAGCTTCCGACCTCTCGACGCCTCTACACACCTGACTCCGTCATTGGTGAATCGCTTGCCGCTGATTCTGTTGTTCCCGAGTCTACTACTGCAGATTCTGTGATTCCAGATTCCGTCATTGTCGGTACGATTGAGGCGCCGGCAGCTCCCCAGATCGGTGCAGGCGCACTTAGTGATGTTGGAGCCAGGAATGCTTCACAATCGCAAACTGTTCAGAAAACGCTTGGAAGAATACGCGCCTCCGCCCCCGCCCCTCCGGTACGCAAGCCACAAGCCCGTTACGGAGATGAACCAGAGCAAGCTTCGATCGTTTCCGCTCGACGGTGGAAATGGGAAGACCTCAGGAACACCGAGGACCGAAAAAGAATTGCCACAAAGGCAGTGCTAGAGATGAAATCAATCGACCGGGAGACCATCAGACAACGATTGGAAACGGTCAGTAAGGTGGACATCATTCGGGAAGTTCCTGCTTGCGTCGAGATGCTCGCCAAAAACGAAATCAGGATGCATGGCGTTTTGCCCCGCGATTTGCCAAAGATCGTTATCTTCACGAGGCTGTTCCTTTGCTGGTGGCTCTGCGATAATTACTTCCGAGCAGAGCCATCAAATTGGGATCTCGACGAGCTTCAGAAGTGTCTCCAAGAGAAGTCTCCTGATCCTAGTGCGTTCTACGACTACCTACACAAGATAATGAGCACAACTTTCAGCACCGAAGCGTTGAGACACCCCGAGAGACCTTCTCAAGTAGAGATTATCGAAATATCAGATGACGAAGAGCCACCTTCACAGCCCAGTCAACTCCAGCGCAAGAGTCAAATTGCTCGAGCTAGACCGTCCCAATCTTCCACCATGATTGTCCTCGACTAATGGCGATAGCCATATCCAGCAGACTAAGTACACTAAAAAGGAATTGGCGAGGAACAGAGATGAGGAGAAGCTTCGCTAGCATGGAAGTATTGGTATTGGCAACATGCACATGGTTGGCGTCGTATTTCTGCGAGTTGTTCTGCTGCGAAGAGCCCGCCTGTATACAGAATAGACCCACTTACAGGACGCACTACGAGCTCCCAATTATACTGTACGTCACACAGACGTCTTTGAATACATCTCAATTAGTGCAACCACTCTTTTCGCTAACAACGTGCCATCTGTGTATCTACCGAAGCCTCGCACAATGTGCCTCGGCAACTTGGAAATGCCCTAACAGGACCATTGCGCGCCAGGGATACTTTCGTACATTGCGGCAAAAGAAACAAATGATGCAGAGCTCACAACCCAATGAACACTATCCAGGCCGCAGATCTTGGAGGAACTTGATTTGAGACGACGGCCCTGCCTCCGATTGTGTTTCTTTGGGACCTTTGGCTACATATCTCTAGCGCCCCGCAGGAAGGCGGAAGTTGGAATTGAACAGATCAACCCAAGACAAAAAAATTCTGTATTAGGACTAAGAAGCAATTGTCAATGCTATAAGTGTATAGTATCGTGGTATACTTCAGGTTAGCAATAATAAGGAAAAGACGACGTTGAGAGCTTTGTATGCAGTCTCGCAGGTGTTACTGATCACCATACTTCCGGTATTTTGGATCGCGCCAATGCGTACTAGAAGAGGGGAACATTGCAGGTGAGCGACCGGACCTCCGGAGTAAAGATTGCAATGATTCTTGAGACAGCTTTAGATCCAAGGGGATTCCGAATATTCCGCGAGACAAGTGAAAAGGCGGTATGCGGCCGCCGGAAGCATTTTCTCAAATTTCTGATCATACGAGCCGGCCCTACAGTCTTTGCCGAGAATCAGCTGGAGTCTGGATCCCCGCAATGCGGATCATGTAGGTCAGCATTGTCAGCGAAAATGGACGCTTCAGCAATCAAAGGTTAATTGCCGTTCGGCATCAGGGCCAATAAGAACTTGCTTAAATACAAGCCCACTGTGCCGATCGCCGGCGCGCGCTGCTCCCATCTTAGCGTTGAAATCATATGAATTGATTCCGAGCGAGCGAGCACTTTGTGACACCTCCAACACACCATCTTCCCTCTCCGCCTTTCTTCACCAGCACTCGCACATACCGCACCACCGCAAGCCTGTTACTCGGCAACCCCGCCATTGACCATCATGGAAGCTCTTTTGCGCCAGTCGAGGTCCATGTGCCCGTTCCTCTCGAAGACTTCCCCCGCCACTCTCCGCTCGCTCTCCACCACCGCGGCCTCTCACGATGTTTCGCCCGGAGCTGGCAAGATGTCAAATCTCCAGGTCCTCGGTCGTCGCTGCCCGATCATGGGCAAGGCGCTTGCCGTTCAGAGCGTCCGCAACAATGCGCTGACCGGATCTTTTGGCGGAGCTCGTGCTTACCACTCCCGCGTCAGCCACCACCGTGCAAAGCTGCATACCTCGGCCTCGAAGGAGGCTCAGGCGGTTGAGATTGACCGCTTGCACGCCAAGCAGAGTATGTTACTTCTTTTCATTTCTCGTACTTCCTGCGCCACGGTCCACATCACTTTAAAGCACGTTGAATGAAAATACAAGAACCATCACCTAACCATTTGCTAGACCACGTACCCTTTGCGCCCACGGCCCAGAAGCCATTGAACACGAAGACCGCCAGCGTTGGACACTCGAATGCCGCCCAGGCCACCAAGTTCGACTACGAGGGCTTCTACCACAATGAACTCGACAAGAAGCACAAGGACAAGTCGTACCGTTATTTCAACAACATCAATCGCATGGCCAAAGAATTCCCGCGCGCTCATTTGGCTTCCAAGGAGGAGAAGGTGACCGTATGGTGCTCCAACGATTACCTCGGCATGGGCCGCAACCCACACGTCCTGCAATCCATGCACGAGACCCTTGATAATTATGGCGCAGGCGCCGGAGGTACCAGGAACATTTCTGGCCACAACCAGCACGCAGTGGCTTTGGAAGACACGATTGCGAAGCTGCATGCTAAGGAAGCGGCTCTTGTATTTTCTTCATGCTACGTTGCGAACGATGCTACCCTCGCAACTCTGGGAAGCAAATTACCCAACTGCGTCATTCTTTCTGACAGCCTGAATCATGCCTCGATGATTCAAGGTATACGCCACTCTGGTGCCCAGAAGATGGTTTTCAAGCACAATGACGTTGCCGATCTGGAGGCCAAGCTTCAATCGATCCCAGCGGAGTACCCCAAGATCATCGCGTTCGAGAGTGTCTATAGTATGTGCGGCTCGATTGGACCCATCGAAGAGATTTGCGACCTTGCGGAGAAGTACGGCGCGCTCACCTTCCTCGATGAAGTCCACGCTGTAGGCATGTACGGACCACACGGCGCCGGTGTCGCTGAACATCTTGATTTCGAAGCCCACAAGGCTGGAAAGCCCCAGGGCACTATCCAGGATCGCGTTGACATTATTACCGGCACGCTTGGAAAGGCATATGGCTGCGTTGGTGGTTATATTGCTGGCTCTGCCAAGCTCGTGGACACCATTCGATCGCTGGCGCCAGGGTTCATTTTCACGACTTCACTGCCGCCAGCGACCATGGCAGGTGCTAAGACTGCCATTGAGTACCAGGCTAACTACCAGGGCGATAGGCGCCTTCAGCAGCTGCACACTCGGGCAGTGAAGGATGCGCTGAATGACAAGGATATTCCGGTCATTCCCAACCCCAGCCACATTATTCCTGTGCTTGTGGGAAACGCAGAGATTGCGAAGAAGGCCTCTGACCTACTTCTCGAAGACTGGGGTATCTATGTCCAGGCCATCAACTACCCCACTGTTCCCGTGGGCCAGGAGAGGCTTCGTGTCACCCCGACTCCAGGCCACGACAAGGCCTACCAGGCTCATCTCGTCGATGCATTCGATGCTGTCTGGAAGCAGCTCGGTATCAAGCGCACTAGCGAGTGGGCAGCTCAAGGCGGATTCATTGGCGTGGGCGTCGAGGTCGGCGAAGAGGCTGAGCCTCTCTGGACCGACAGCCAGCTTGGTATCGATGAGGTGGTGAAGGAGTTGAAGGCTGGCCACGGTGCCACTGGGGTCCTCGAAGCCGTCCTCGAGAACGAGCGCAAGGCCACCGCCCAGGCCGTTGCTGCTGCTGCTTGAATATGAATAGTTCCCGTGGTCTTTCAAGGTCTGGTCGCTCCTTCAATAGTTTTCGAGGCCTAGTTGAGTTACTCATGGCATCGCAATATATCAT
Source organism: Phaeosphaeriaceae sp. SRC1lsM3a (assembly GCA_001644525.1). Classification (NCBI taxonomy): domain Eukaryota; kingdom Fungi; phylum Ascomycota; class Dothideomycetes; order Pleosporales; family Phaeosphaeriaceae; species Phaeosphaeriaceae sp. SRC1lsM3a. The sequence goes on from KV441724.1 coordinate 823,956, forward strand.
CTTGAGCCTGCCAGAACATTTCCTTTGCACGTGATCACATCTAACAGTAAATGGACCAAAGTGAAATCATGTACAATGAAAAGATGCCTGTTAGTGGTGAAACGTCACAGACCCGGGGCGTGCTGACATAAGACAATGAACGGTCTTGGCGGTGATAGCCTAGCGTGCAGTTTGACAGAATGACCGCGCTCAACGCGACGTGACCTCAACCACTCCCTCCGCTGCAGGCCCATCACAGCGTTGGAGCTATCAGTCGCTCCTTTTCTCCTGCACTACTAACCGACCTCACCCCGTCGACGACTGCGCGCACTTCCACCGCGCATGCCCGGAACTTACGCCTTCGACCTTCGACTCGCGCAGAGTCTCCCAGGAAAAGATGCCTCCGCCTCCCAAGCGTCGGCGATCTGAGTACTCTAACCATGACGCTTCTCCATCGCGTCCCTCCCCTCACAGGCCGGAGAATCTGCGCATGGGCATGGCTCACTCACAGCAACAGCACCAGCAGCACCAGCAGCACCAGCAGCACCACCAGCAACAGAATAGTCCGCGCGGGGGACATAGAGGGCGTGGGGGCAGGAACAATAATGCACGCGGCGGCTCCAGTGTTCCCCAGAGCCCCAGTAACGCATCGCACAACTCCCCGACCGCGATGTCCCCCCCGGCGAACAGCTTCCAAACCCCCAAGCCAGCGCCGGCACCACCACCAGCTCAAGCTCCAGCAACCCCATCCACCCCCACCTCGCAGAGCACCCAAGCCCCAGCATCTAAACCAGCGCGCGACGTTCCAGAGAGCAATGAATACCTCACTCCGCAGCGGGTTGCGAATTGGAACACGAGCGCACGCGATGCTGTCGTCCAAGCTGCCCTATCTGCGCAGCGTGAAAGCGATGTCCTCACACTATCCGTTATCTTCCACGAAATCATCGAGGCCACGATTGACCGGCAGCTCGGCGCTGCAGAGTTGGGCGCCCTTGTGCGGGATATTGTTGCTGCACCATCCAGCGACGATGTAGACGCAGTATCGACTTTCCTCGACACACTCAGTTCTTTGACGCAGGACAAGGACAAGCAGGCGCGCGTACAGCATATGCTCATGGCTACAGATATCGACGTTTCTCGCATGCGCAACGAACTCGAAAGCGACCTCCTCGGATCGCTTGGCCTCGTCCGCGACACATTCGGCAGAGTCGCAGTCCGCAAAGCCACCCACGCCCTTTACCGACAATCAAACTACAACCTCCTGCGCGAGGAGACCGAAGGCTACTCAAAGCTCATGACAGAATACTTTACGACAGTCAACAGCCAGCCACCATCTCAGGAGACTGTGAGCGCAACCTACCAGCGAGTCAATGCCCTCATTGGCGCTTTTGATCTCGATATCGGTCGCGTTTTGGATGTTACGCTCGACGTCTTCGCCAACCTCCTCGTTAAGCACCACAGATTCTTCGTCAAGTTCCTTAGGTCCAGCGCATGGTGGCCAGAACTGCGCGGTCTAGAAGGAATTGAATGGGAAGATCCTGCGGTATCGCCCCTGCCTGCTTGGGCACAACCCAGCTCAAATCATTGGGTCTATTCGGATGAAGAGAAGGACGAACAACTCCGCCTACGGGAGCAGCGAGATCGGGCTTTCTGGAAGCGCGTGGGCGCGTTGGGTGAGCGCACTGGCATACAGGCATACTTCGAGCTTGGCTCTCGTCGCATCACCGCAAATAATCGACAACCGGACCATACGATGCCTGCGGAAGGCGAACCGCTGTCAAAACAGCAAGCTGCGCGGAAGTGGGCAGACGAGTGGATTAAAGAGACGGGAACGCTTCCTCCCCCAAGCAACGACATTGCGGCGCAACTTCTCGGCTTCAAGCTGCGATTTTACGCTTCCGACGCCCGCGACGCAAACGACTTTCTACCCGATAATCTAATCTACCTGGCAGCGCTCCTGATCAAGATCGAATTCATATCGGTTCTTGACCTCTATCCGCACCTCTACCCCCTCGAGGCAGACATGCCAGCCCACAAGGAGAAGCTTCTGGCAACGAAGAAAGAAGCAGAAGCCAAAGAGCGTGGGTCAGTGCGCAACGCCCTCACTATGGCGGGCGCACTACCGGATGATACTCTCCCAGGACCACCCGCAGTCTCACGACTTCGAGACAACGCATCAAAGTCAGAATCAGAGCGAAGCACGCCAGCCAAGTCTGATGAAACTACTGACAAGAAGAGCTCCCTCCCCGAACCAGCGGACCAAAAGTATAGTTTACTAAAGAGCTTGCTGTGCATCGGTGCTCTGCCACAAGCTTTGTTTATCTTGGGCCGCCATCCTTGGTTGCTTGAAGTGTATCCCGATCTTGTCGACTATCTCCTCCGTATCGGCCATCATTCCGTGAGCAAAGTCTACGAAGCTACCCGACCCGTGACCGAAGAGCAGTATCCTATCGTTCCGAAGGGCGCTGGCCTGCGAACACAATCACGACCATCCGATTTTATCCCCCGGAAAGTTTTGAAATGGGCAAAGCCTGATCTGCGCGACGCTGGGGATACGATCGACTACAAGTTTTACTGGGAAGAATGGGTCGACAACGTGCCCGTCTGCCAGGAAGCCAACGACGTCATCAAGCTTTGCACATCTTTGCTCGGTCTGTTGGGACCCGAGTGCGGCAAGGACACAGTGTTGTTGACAAAGATAGTTCGCATCGGCAAGAAGAGTCTCGCTGATGATGACTCCACGGCCAACCAAAAGCTATGGATCGATTTCTCTGCGACCTTCATTGCCCCTGCATTGTCATACACTGGGAAGAACCCGGGCATCATCAACGAAGTATGGGACCTTTTTAAGAATTTCGACACGGCAACGAGGTACATGATTTACCAGCAGTGGTTTAGCAGCACGAAGCCAACCTCTCTCAAAGCCATGTTTGAGCAGGCCAGGATTGCAACAAATCACGATCTGGGTCGAGTTGCAGCGACCAACACGAAGGAGTACGGCAGGAAGATCGCGAAGATCTCTTACGCAAGCCCCGGCATCGTCTTCAAGTTGACCCTGAAGCGCCTCATTAGTTACCCCAACATGATTGATGCGCTTGTGGAATGTGTCCGTTACCTCACTTTACTCGGATATGATTGCCTGACCTGGACAATGGTCAACTTCTTCATTCGACCCGAGAAAGGTGGGACACAGGATGACGGTATGCTTGCAGCACCATGGCTTAAGAACATTGCATCCTTTGTTGGCAAAGCATATCAACGGCACTCCTACATGGATCCGACACCTGTCCTTCAATTCATTGCCCATCAAGTACTGCAGCCTGAGGGCGAGCTCTACATGCTTGACGTTCTGGAGCAAATGATTCAGCAGATGGGTGGTATCCGCATTTACAACTCCGTTTCCGAGTCGAACATTCTCTCGCTATGCGGTGGATCCATCATGCGAACCCACACCTACACAACTCAGTTCAAGGACAATCGTCACCAAGCCGGATCCTCTGCGAGACGCCTCACAAGGTACCTCAAAGAGACAGGTCTCGCTCCACAAATCCTTGTGGCCTTAGCTCAACATCTGGAACGATACGTGTACCGCGATGACCAGCAAGACACGCCCGACAAGGTAGTGCTGTTCAATTTGGACAAGCTCAGGTCCAACCTACTGCAATACCTAGAGCTGCTGCGAACGTATATCCCGGTCGAGGAGTTTGACAGCCTGTTTCCTGGACCAGTCGAGATGATCTCAGATTTTGGCGTGGAGCCTGACATTGCTTTCACGATCGCACGTGCAAGTGTAGCCGCTAAAGCTAATAAAACTCGGACCAGGAAACAAAAGAGCCCTGCGGTGACCCAAACGAATGGCGACACTGTCATGGGCGAAGCCGACGAGATGCCTGCTACAAACGGGCTTACTGTTACGTCGAGCGATGTGGAGAAGGAGGTCTCGAACCCCATTGCTGGCACTGGTGTAGATGATGCTTCAGCCGACATTGAGATGAAGGAAACCGACGACACGACAGATCCGGCTACTCTGGATGTGCAAACCACTACGACCTCAGTTAATCCAGCGATCGAAGCTCTGGTTGAAGAGCTCAAGACGGTACTACCAGCAACCTTTGGAGACCACCCATGTCTTGTATTCTACGCCACGTTCTGGCAGTTGTCGCTCCCCGATGTCGAAGTTGGTGGAATAAAGCAACAGTATCAAAACCTAGTCGCACAATTTGAGCAGAAGATACCGCCTCCACCGGGTGCCGGACGCGGCCGTGGCTACAATAACAACGTGCCCAGAAAGGACACCGATCTAATTCGAAGAGCAAAGATTGAGGTTGCTAAAGTCAAGGTGGAACAGCAAGAGGTGATCCTTGCCAATAATCTCACCCAGTCTCATTTGCGTGTCGAAATGCAACAATGGTTCGAAGGCGTCCCGATGCTGGGCGCGCAATCCGACGTTCTCCACAGTAGCCTCCTCCAGGACTGCTTTCTCCCGCGAAGCCGCATGTCCCTGCAAGACGCTCAGTATGCAGCTGCTATGCTCAAGTTCATGCATAACTCTGGAGTGCCAGGATTTCGTACGATCAAGCTACTAGACCTGCTTTTCAATGCCAACAAGTTGGCTTGCATTGTTAGTATGTACTCCGACGACGAAGCATTGACTTTTGGTCGCTTCATCAACAGCATCCTTCGCGAGCTTTTCAAATGGCACGAGAACAAGAACGATGCATACGCGAAGTCAGCACACGGTGTAGATAACACTCTTCCCGGTTTTGGTCGAAAGTTTGATGCCGACCGTCGTCCCGTCGAACACCTCCAATATGACGATTTCTGCAAGGTGCTCTATAAGTGGCACAAGGCACTTTTCACAGCACTCAAGGCATGTCTCGAGACCGGCGATTTCCAGCAGATTCGCAATTCTCTCGTCGTTCTCACTGCATGTTCAGGCAGCTTCCCGAAGGTAGACACGATGGCTGCGGAGCTCAGGGCGGTCATTGAGCCTATGGCACAGCGGGACGAACGTGGTGATATCAAAACAACGGCAGGCTCAAGTCTGGCGCTCTTCCGCAACCCAGAGAAGAACTTCCAGTCAGACTACAAGTTCCGCAATGTAAGTCTTTTCGACCCCACAAACGCAAGGCGCTTACTCACAATCCAAAGGTCCCGGAACCACCTAAACCTGCTCCAGCCAACACCAACGGTGCTAATCAGGCAGCTTCGAGCAAATCCGCCACCCCACAGCCTCAAGACAACCCTTCCACCAAGCTCAAACCAACGGCGCCTGCCTTCGAGCCCAAGTCAGAGACGTGAGTAACTCTAAGAAATGCATGGCCAAAGTCCAAATCGCTGAACATGTTATACAGCAACGGAACACCACGACCTACGGCACCACGAGCTGATGACAACGCTCAAGATCGAGCCGTCTCTACTCCTCCTGCACAAGGGCCGGTTCGGGATAGGGATCCTGCACGAGGAGCATCGAAACTGCATGATTCGCGTGCAGCAACGCCTTCCCAGCAAGATCGGGATACCGGTAAACCACACTCAGGCACACCGATCACCTCCACTTCTTCAGTACCATCTCGACCCGAGGGGAGGAACACGCCACAACCGCAGCCAGCCGGGCGACCTTCTCATACCTTGCCCACTAGGCCAGACTCTCAGCCGGCACGGTCGCGACAGCCTGAACGTCCGTTACCCGAGCGCCACGCGGATCACACGCAGCACAGCCGATATGATGTCAGAGGGCCTCCGAGCGACTATGGTCGATTAGACCGCTCCGGGGATCCCATGCGGCAGCGTGAAGCTTCACCGGGGCGTCGCGGGCGTCCTGTTCCTGGTGGTAGAACCCCAGAGCGGTTGCCTCTTGCTGCCGATACCCGCGAATGGCCTGGGCGCGATCCTAGAGATTACGACGACCGCCCACTGCGAGGGCCCCCTCGGGATGGGAGGGGACCTCCTGTGCGCCCTCCTGCATGGGAACCTCGAGATGCTAGGGAGGGAAGAGACATGCGTGGAGACATGCGTGAGCGGCCTGACTCTCGTGGCCATGCTGCACCGCCCTCGATGGAACCTCGTCGAATGCCCTCAAACTCATCTCTCGCACACGAACATTCCTCCCATCGCCGGGATGTGCCACTACCTCACTCACGCCAGGGTTCAGACCGTAGTGATCATGGACCTTCCCGACTACCGCCCCAAGCGGTGACCCCAAGTCCTGCAGCCGATGGGCCCACTGTCAATCCAGCACGCGCAGCTCTCATTAACCAAGGAGAGGCAGGCATGTCCGAGTCCATTAGAAACGATCGAGAACACCGTCGAGACCGAGGTCCACCTATGCCGCCGCATCGTGGCGGTGAAGACAGGCGTGGAGAGGACAGACGTGGAGAGGATCGCCATATGGATGAGCGGGGTCCGTTAGGTTACCATAATCGCGGTGATGCACCTCGCGAGCATTATGAAGAGCGAGGCCCCCCACCGATGCATCCAGGTGGTCGAGATCGTCGCGAGGAACCAATCTCAAGCACACCAACAGGTCCACGCAATGGACGTAACGAACCCCCTCCGTCTGCTGGTACTGCAAGAGAGATGTTCCAGCCTCAGCCTCACCGTACCCCTCGATCGTCCGCCCAAGATCCGAATTACGGGAGGTTAAACCAGCCAGCAGACACAGCACCACCGTCGGGTCCACGAAGTACGTTCAACACCACCGCCGACTCCCAGACGCTGACCAAATCAGGCGAGCGCCCACATACACACTCGCAACCTCCCACACCCACGCCACCATCGGGTCCAGCCTCGTCTACGGGTGCGGGGATCCATCCGAGTCGATTGGAGAATATACAACGAGTGCCACCTGGTCCTGCTCTACAGACGAGCATGCCAAATGCACCAAGTGGCCCCCGTGGTACTGGTCGCGGCCCACAAAACACACTGCCGTCGCCAGTCAGCCGCGGACCTCCCACTGGGCCAGCTGCCACTGAGCGAGGGCCACAAAGATCAGGCGATCGACGCAACAATCCGTTGGGTACAATCAACAGTGTATTGAGTCAAAATGCACCTACCCCAGAGAACAGATCGAATGAACGACCTCCCCAACAAAACCCTCCCGTGCGCGGCAGGGGAGCGACTCGCGCGAATGGACCTATGGATGCAAATGGAGGAATGTCGGGTCCCATGCCACCACCATCGCACGGTAATATGCCGAACTCACGTGCGGATGGTCAGTATCCAAGAAATAATCGAGGAGAGGTTGGACCGGGGCGGATGGAAGGCCCTCCACAAGACGATAGTCGACCAGACAATCGCGGTCATCGTGATAGTCGACGCGGTGAGCGGTCAGGACATCGTGAACGCTCCTCTGAGCGAGCTGAACGACGCACCGATGAGCGGAGCAGCAGAGAAGGTGGTACACCTCGTGCGGAAGGAGAAGAGCGTGGCTCGGGTCATGAGCGCGGCAGTCGCGACAAGCGAGGAAGTGAACGCGATGGCAGCAGTCGACGTGATCGTGAACGAGAAGGAGGCGACCGACCACCACGCGAATCACGCGAAAGCGGGAGGCGAGAGCGCGGCTCTCGCGACGATGGACGAGGGTCAGGCTCAGGCCGCGAAGATCGGCGGAGCAGAGGCGGAGGAACTGCAGATGACGGAAGGAAGCGAGCCCGCGATCCTCAGGATCAAGGACAGGGACATGGAGATGCGAAGCGCCGACGCTAGAATCGCCTTGGTGGAAGGACATTTGCGAGAATATTTCTTTTAAAACACTGTTAATCGGAAACGGGAGCATTGCATGGCGTTGACAAGGCATCTACGATACCCCGAGCGGTTTTTGCTCGAGCGAAAAATCTGGAACGGAGCATTCATCTGGAGTTGGTCCTTTTCTTTATTATCTGTCCTAGGACGACTTTTTATATTTTCTGTCACCCGATTTGGCTCGAACAGCTGTCACGCTTAGTTTTCAATATGTGTGTATGAGTAGAAGATTAGAGCTTGCATAGTCGCAAAGCGACATGGGGTTGAAATGGAAATATTGGGATGAATACTCGCTTTGCGATCAAAGTCTCCAGACGAGGCGTGTGATGCTATGTCAATCAATATCTTCTCAAATGTCACATGATTCAGGAGCGCTCAGCCGCGTAGCAGAATGTAACACCGTTTAACGACCATCTGTAGTAGGAATCTGTACTAATTAACCTCATATGCATAGAAAAATATATCAAAAGCTCTATGTTAGGAATATATAACCTTCTACACCTACTACACCTTGAAGTCGTGAGCGCTATATGAAATGCAGTGGCTCTAACTCCTTCCGATAACTCCAAATATCCCTCTTCATCATCTCTTCCTCCATCATGCCATCCACAAAAACTTCTCCCAGCAACTTCCATGCCACCACCTCCCTGCCACCAGGCTCGTGACCGAGCCCATATGGTCTTGCTAAGACTGGCACTCCGTGGCCGATCAAGATCATTATACAGTCACCCGGTTGCGTGATGACAGGAGCAAGGCCCAGAAGTCCTGAAGCTGTTACGATGAGGCGTCGCATGAAGGTGCGAGCTTGCATCGATTGCATGACTGCGGCGACTTTGGTGGCGTCGGCAGGCGGGCGAGTTGGTTCAGGGCGGAACCATGAGGATAGAGGGCGATTGCGGATGCGAAGTGAGGCGTTGGCGTTTAGGAAGTGCCAGTTGCGGTGGTGTGGGTGGGATACCGATGGTTCAGAGACTGCGAAGGTGAGTAAGTTATAAAGACTGAGCAGCAAGATGAACAATCAAAGGGTTGTACATACCGGGCATTGATCGCGTGAGGCATCCAAATTCTGCAGGAGCCTTTGCACCACTCAGCGTGGTTCCACCACAGAACACCCAGTAGAAGATTGGGTCTCGATCATTCTCCGGAAAGTAGTTCCCTCTGTCCGAGAACAGCATGTCCGGTGGATCAATCATGCTCGCAATCTTTGCGTCCATCCTGGCTTGTTCTGGATCTCCATCTGGATAGCAGTGAAACACACTTCCAGGCGCAGGCTGATGGATTCCAGTCTTGAACCTGGGCTGGGGGCGAATGTGACCCTGCTCAAGATCCTTTGGATTGATGGCGCCGACGGCATCAACCCTCTCCACCACGAAACCCCAGCAGGTCAATGTGTCTCCGTGGACGGCGGGATAGAATGGCTGGACAATGCCATCTTGGCTCCATTCAAAGCCTTGCTTGTTTCCGCTTGCATACCACTCACCCTCGATCACCCCAGGGCGGCGGTTGGGCTTTGAACCAAAGTCAGGAACCCACGATGGTATTGTCTCTGCAGGTATCGGGTTCCCGTTCGTGTCAGTTTGGGAAAGCCCACAGCCGTCGATGAGGAAGAGAATATCAAGCGACCGCCCCTTTTCGATTGCTGCTTTCGCGAACTCGCGATACACCGTACCGACAGACTTGTCGTAGTCCACGCCGATGTCTAGCTTCGGTAGACTAGGGATCTCCAACATGCCGTAGACACGATCTTTTGGATTGAAGACATCGGCCCGAGATGCAAGCATAAGTGCCTGCTTGAAGGAAGAGCCTTTCAAAGGTCCATGTGCCGGCGGCTGATTGCTTTTGATGGGTAGAAATGTCACGTCGACCTCAGGGAGGGCTTTGCGATGACCCGCAATCTCAAGCTGAGCGATACCGGCGACATGAGGAATGGAGTGCTCCTTCAGCATGGGACCAGCGCCCAAAGAGGCCATACTGGCAGACGTCGATTCTTGCAGCAGATCCATGAGCGCGGTATACATGAACGCACCGTCACGAATGTATCTCCACTGCGTTACCCTGGATCCGCAAACAACCGGCATGCCCGCGCGTCCATTTGCGAGCTCCTGGATGATCCACAGCCGCCTCCAATACGGTCTGTCGAAGAATTTGTACATTGCTACGTCACCTACCGGGTCTGTGATGTTGTGTTCCCGCAAAATCTTGGACCATTTGATCATGCTAGCTTTCATCCGGAAGTAGGCGACTTCCCGATGAGCAGTTGCAAGGTAAGGATCCGCGTTGTCAAAGACCTCGATGTACTCAGTTCTATACAGTAGACTGGCACTTTGCAATCCCTTGATGGCTTTCTCGCTATACTCGTCCGCTTCACCGAGCCAGACGATGATGTTACCCGCGTTGCGGTATATGCTGCCCATCAGTCTGAGTTGCGCTTCCTTCTCATCCTTGTTCTTTTTGTCATTACTTTGGTTGATGCATAGCGCATCGATCCAGACTTTCCCTTTATTCTGGAAGTACTCCATCTTTCGAAACTGGCTTAGGCCAGCGTGTAGGCTTTCAGTCACTTCATGTCGATGGCCATTGATGAAGATGTGCTTCTTTGGTACATCAGGATGTCCCCACGCGTAAGACATGGCGAGGTAGTTGTTGCTCGGGGCGTTTGTATGCGACGGTTCAACAGCGGCTTCCGCATTATTGCGGTAGAACACTGGGAATGAATCAAGGGGCACCTGGGCCACGGGACCGTTCCAGTTAGACTCGATATTGTCGTTTCCATCGAGCATACCGAGATTCATCTTGAACCCATCGTTAATCTCTTGATCGCCTATGACAGTGAAAATGTCTTCTTGAGTCACCGTCTTCACCAGATTCATCACTGGAATGAACACATCGTCTCTCTTGATTGGCGGCTTGTCGAGATACTTGTGCATAACATTGTTGAAGCTACGATGGAGCCTCTCTCGCTTCCGCTCCTTGACAAGCAGCGCGTCCTGCAACGCACGAACGTCTCGGTGTATTTGCGCCCCGAGTGCCTCCTCTGGTTTGTCGACAACCCAATCATCGCAGTGAATGTAGTTTGGTGGGAGCACATCTACAGCCGGGTCCTTAGCGGGTAGATCCGCAACGGTCATCCAGCAGCGAATCGGAGTGCCATCGCTACCCGGCAAGACTTCGATCAGGCGGATTTGACGTGATCTGACACTATTCAGAGGAAGTTGGGAGTAGTCCAAAGGGCCTTCTTTCAGCTCGTACGTTCTGGGACGTACAGAGCTCGGCGCAGCCAGGGCATTGGATTTCTTAGCGGTTCTCCTCATTTGAGGGGACTGATCGCAAATCGGTTTTACGTCTTGAGTAGCGATGTTCTGAGTAAGCTGATTGCGAATATCGAGTGGACGAAGTACACAGTGTGTAGTCGGGTGAGTCCTGATCTTCTATGCGGGGCCACTACCCAGGTGAGCTGAGGTATCAGCCGCAAATGCACAGACCAATGAGAGTCAACCCTCCAACCAGATCAAAGACCAAGCAGCCTTGTGGCGATGAAGCGTGAGTGGTATAGGACGCCTCTACGCGGGCTAGCAGGGATACGAGTCTGAAAGGGTCTCAGTTAATGCTTTTTGTCACAAGCTGCAACTCGCGCAGCTCACACCCAATCGCGTCAAGCTCTCCAGGATTCTATGTCAATGCATCTTCAAACGCCATGTTTATGGCTGGTCGCATGTGGTGCTAGCCTAGGTTTCAACAACGACAAGGGCGGGCTACTGCTTTTGAGGATCGCGGAGTGTAAATGAGGTGTGCTGTAAGCAACATTTGCGCCACGTTATGTACTTGGTAAGCTATTCACCATGACTAAATTCAGCCCGTGATGCACAATCTGGGGTATCAGCATGTGATCGCGCTGGATCCACAACACTCTCAGGCCGTGCAAGAAGCCGGAAGTAAGAGGCGACCAGGTCAACTGAGAATCACAAGCGACCTGCGCTAGAACGAAGTCATGATTATTCATGATTCTTTGAGAGGTATCGTGGCGTGCTGCGACCTGTTATTGATGAATAAAGTATTGTTGAAGAGCTTTGCATGCAATTTCGTAGGTAGCACCTATCACCTTACTTACAACATGCTGCGCGGCACTAGAGATATATCATACGTTGATATAGAAGGTCCAATTAACAGCAAATTAAGAACTCAAGCTGTTCGTCCCTGAAGATTAGCTGGTAATAGTCTGGAAAAGATAGAATGTGGTATCGACATCATGTTTCTTATTATTAAATTATCATTATCATATACTACACCCGGAACGCCTTCGCTTGCTCATAAACCAAACAGTCTCAAATGAACTCGCGATGCAGCCATCGCGTTCTACTAAGTTCTTTCGTCATGTCTTATCGTAACAAATTATTTCGCAGCGAACCTCGACTTCGCCCTCAACTTCTCGCCCAAGAAGAACAAGGCATACACGCCAAAACTGCATCCCACAGTAAGCCCACCAAGTAGCGAAACACCACGGTCCACGCCCAGGTTATGGAAAAGTGGGTATGAGAAGTGAATCGCGCCAGCCGCAAGCGCGCTTCGTGTGAAGTCGTTGCCAGCGAACAAACTCGCGGCGTACTGAGGGTAGACCAATGGAAGGTAGAGGAAGATACACTGGATGATCAAGAAGATGCCAATAGTGGTAATAACTATGCCGATACATGAGGCGATCCAGTGGACGTCGGAGCGCGCAGTCCAACCGAAGATGAACAGCCCAACTGGCACGAAGAAGGTAACGAACAATGCGGGAATCAGTCTTCGCTCCGGGGATCCGAGACCGTTTGCGCGAATATCTGGCTCGACGATGTAGTAGATATACCACCAGTACCAAGTGATGGAGAGGATGACTCCGACCGTGACGCTTAGGAATGTGAGTCCCAGCTCGCCAAGATTAAAGCCATACATCTCATTGTAAACGAGTGGGAAAGCCTCGAAGAAGGAGTAGAAGATGCCGTAGATAATGGCGGTGTAGACTGCGGTGAAGGCAATGCTGGGGTCGAGGAGCATGAGCTCGAATGGGCGCCAAAGGGCTTCTACGGCGATTGCTCTGGGAGTGAGGTTCTTTTGGTCGATCTCGCTTTGGCTCTTCAGGCGGTCATCACCGGTTAGCTTTCGGAGGCGTTGGGCACGACGGAGGAGGATGTTGGCCGAGGATGTCTCGGGGAGGAAGAAGAAAAGGACCAGAAAGATTGGGCCGTTCATCCAGAGCATTTCCCAAAGGGACCATCGCCAGTTCATGGCGGAGACGCTGAAGCCTGAGATGATGGGACCGAGTGCGGGACCCTAGAAATGAAAGAGTTAGCGTACTGTCGGACTCTAGGCTTCTTTCTTACTTACGCAGGTGGCAGCAAAGGCCCAGAGAGAAAGAACGTAAGGCAGCTTTATCAAGCTGTACACATCTTGAAGCGTCGCGCCTCCTGTCGCCAGACACGGACTTCCGAAGAAGCCCTGCAAGAATCTCAACACCACCAGCCCCGCGAAGTTATCTACCAGCGCGGTAGGTACCAACAAGATAACAAAGATCGCGTAGCTGATGATGTAGGGTGGATTTCTACCAATGATAGGGATCTCCGATAGCGGCGAGAAGAGGAGTGGTCCAATACCGTATGCGAGCACATACATGGAGAGCCCAAGACTTGCGGCACCAATCTCGACGCCGAAACGCTCCATCACGCCAGGGATACTGGGTGAGTAGATCGCGCTGCCCATGTAGACGCCCATGGTGTAGATCAAGATCTGAAACAAGACGAAGGCCTTTTTCCAGAAGGAGAAGTTTTGAGGGTTCTCTTGATCGTCTGTTTCATACCAGTCTACGAGGATAGTGCCATCATCTAGAGTCTCGGGCTCAATGGGACGGCTGGGTCCGCGCTCGACCGAGGCGAGGCTGAATTGCTGTTCGAGGTCGGCGCGAGAGATAGACTTTGATAGAGCAGTTCTAGTGCCGACGCGAGAGATTTGTGTGCGTGCAGTGTGTTGAGTGCGGGCTGTTTGGATCTTCTCAAGGTCGGTGAGATCTTCGTCGCTGGTGGATTCTGCCTTCTCGAGTACAGTTTCGGGATCGGGGTAGACGGGTTCTTCAACTACTTCTTCAACTGCTGGGCCTTCGGGCTCGATCTCCGGTGCTTCTGTCGAGGATGTCGAGAGTCGCTTCGGTAGTGGTCTTGTGTGACGGTTGTATGCGGCGGGAATTTGGAAATCTGCTCGCTCTTCGGGGTATTGCAGGAAGCGGTTTTTGGTGAGGTATCGGATGAGCTGCCCAGCTGGGGCATCTCTGATGAGGCTAGACATAGCTCTCGAATCGGAGGGGTGTTTCTAGGGAATTGGTTGTTTTCAATAGCAGTGTTATTTTATGGTGGTTATGCCAGAGGGAGTTTTCAAAGCGGAGTCAATTGATGATGAGGCTGAAGGTGGACGAGATGAGTGTGATGTTACGAGATAACTACGTGCATCCAGCCCATACTTATCCCTTCACCCTCTCCACCACACTCTCCTATCTCCATCCCAACAACCAAAGTAAGCAGCCCATATCACAAAGCAGACTGTTCGTTACAAATCCGATGCGAGAAAAGCTTAATTCTCCACAACGGCACGCCATTTGTCGCGTAAGTTGCCTTGCAGCACGATGGCTACATGAAACAAGCCGGGTATGGACTTAAGCACGCACATTGGACGCAGGCAGTGACAAGCAGGCTCTTCGCTCTCTAATCTCCGTTACTAAGCCATGAAAATTTCGCTTGGTTATCCAATAGCAATTCAGCCGGTCCATGCACGAACCCTGCCAAAACGGCCGAATGAGGTTTAGCCAGCTCATGATTTTTAATCATGCAGTGGCGACGTCATACATGGCACCTTTTGTCGCAATTCCGCTGGTGGTGAGTTTCGTCCGCTTGTGAATCATGGAACAATTGTGGTGAAGCTAGTTTTCGTTGGAATACACTTGAGCAAGCTCGCCATCCTTGGCCGATGCATATAGAAGGTTCGATAATGTGGGTCCACGGTAATGTTTGCAAGCTCAATGATTCCACTGCGAGCTCTCCTGCACTACGAGTTGGCAAGCACGACACAAAAAGACTTACTGACCTGAACTACTGTGTGGCGAATCCAAGTATCGATCACTCCGCCTGATGCATCGTCGCTATTGGGGACCCATGGCTTGATACGGGACGGCAATCTCCTTTATACACATACAGATTGCTGCCGTACAAAGTATCTCCATAACCGAGGAATCTGTTTAGTGTCTCAAAACTTTAAAGAACCTCACTGTTCGGTCTTAAAAAATAGTCCAAAAGAGCTGGGAACGATGGCAGATTGCAAGCATGCCGATCTTCTTTGGGCACTTCTTGCCGATATGAAAGTTGCTCTCTCTTTCGCTCTTCACTCGACGATGTATACGAAGTAGCATTGCGCGACATTAACGATACATCAGAGATATAAGAAGCCAGGCTATGCGCATCTTAACCACAATGGTTGGCTGTAACCACCTCCCCTTGGCCTGCAGCAAGAGTGGGTAAACAACCGTCTTGCATCCGGACCGAGCGCGGCTCGCGATAGCCGTTGCCAGCCTGCTCCTTCTTGAAACGATGCGCAGGGCTAGCATTGGAATAGTCTTGCGCGCAGAACATGTCAAAAGTGGCCAAGACAAAAGTATTGTCACGGCTTAAAGCACAATTTGGCAACGGAATATGTGTTGAGATTTCGGAACGGTAGACGT
Source organism: Phaeosphaeriaceae sp. SRC1lsM3a (assembly GCA_001644525.1). Taxonomy (NCBI): domain Eukaryota; kingdom Fungi; phylum Ascomycota; class Dothideomycetes; order Pleosporales; family Phaeosphaeriaceae; species Phaeosphaeriaceae sp. SRC1lsM3a. The sequence goes on from KV441724.1 coordinate 839,413, forward strand.
TCGTATTTATCACACTCAAGACGAGGCTCCCAGGGTTACGGTTCTGTGTCGCATGGATCCGAGTCATGTCATGCTTGGTATTCGGACTTCACATCTTCTCAAGGTCATCATGCCCTCCGTTCCTTCTTTTGAACATTCATCACAGCCATGTCCGTCTCACTTATAACTGTTTCTCTAATCATCGCTCTTCTCACAGCTCTATATCTCTACACCAGATTTCCACCCCAACGCATCGATGCAAGCGCCCCACCACTCCTCAAACTCCCACTCATAGGCGACCTCCACAGCTCCCCCATCTCGCAGCCACTACTAAACTGGAGCGCCTGGTCCTCACAACATGGCGCAATTACCGTCCCCAAACTCTTCGGCATCGTGCCCATCGTCGTGCTCAATTCCTACGAAGCAGTCACCGAGCTCTTTAGTCGCCGCAGCCAATGGTACAGTAATCGGCCGGCGTCGGTGAGCATGGAGATGATCACTGGAGCTGGGCCAGGGAAGTCGAGGTTCACGCTGATGCATGATTATGATGAACATCTCAGGCTGCAGCATCGCGTTCTTGCGCCGAGTCTAGGGGCAACGGCCGCGAGTAGGTATCAACCGCTTATGGAACTTGAAGCGAAGCAGTTGCTTCTCGATGTCATCAGTGCTCTGAGAAAGTCTAGTAATGGGGATGGGGATGCAGGTGTGATTAGTACAAAGACGATATACCCCCTCCTTGAACGAACTCAATCGAGCGTCATCCTCGCGCTCCACTATGGCCTACGCATCCCCAGTATCAAGGAGTCGATTCTCCACGAGGTGATAGATATCCAGAAGAAAGTCACCTACTTGGCAGCGAACCCACAACTTCCAGATTTCCTTCCCTTCCTACGCCACCTCCCATCCTTCATCTCCCCCTGGCAGCAGCACGCCAACAAACTCTACGCCAGCCAAGTTGATCTCTACACCCGTCTTTTGCGCCACGGCATCGCTGCTCCAAGCTGGAACGCTACGAAGCAAGCGAGATCCACTGCACGCACACACGCGCCTTCATCCTCATCGGACTCGGATCTCGACCTCTCCTTCACGCTCGCAACGTCGATCCAAGGCGGCATGGAAACTTCGCCGCGCCAACTCCTCTGGCTTTTCGTCGCTGCTCTGCAAAATCCACACTTCAAGGCCCACGCACACGCAGTTCTAGATGACGTCGTGGGGCGCGAGCGTCTCCCCAGTTTCTCCGATCGCACCAAGCTCGCGTATATTGACGCCGTCGCGCACGAGCTGTTTCGCTGGCGGCCCGTCTCCCCCGGCTCCATTCCACGGCGTGCGGATCGCGCGGACGAGTTTGAGGACGTCAAGATCGGCAAGGGCGTCACAATTATGGCGAATGCGTGGGCGATCGGGCGGGACGAGAAGGTCTTTGATCCAAGCCTAGGGGCCGTCGAAGACTTCGTGCCGGAGCGCTGGCTGCGGGATGGAAGGGTACGAAGCGATTTACCGCTACCTGTGTTTGGGCAGGGAAGACGGATATGCCAGGGCAAGCGTGTCGCTGTGGATGGTACGTGGTTGAACATTGCGCATTTGCTTTGGGCATTTGACATTGAAGCTGTGAAGGGTGAGGAGGTGGATCCGTGGGATATGGTGGTTGTTGGATTCATGACTGAGCCCAAGCCACTCAAGTTTCGATTGGTGCCGAGGGGAGATAGGGTGCTTGATGTGGTGAGGAGGCAGTGGGAGAGCGCGGAAAAGAGATTGGAGAGGGTCATGGGTGGTGCTGATGATGATGTAGAAAAGTGAAACGTCAGAATAGTCCGCGATTTTTAAAAGCAAAGGCCCGCCTTAGACGTCCATGAATCCAAGCTTAGCACCACGAATAATAGCCACAGGCAGCATGTTGAATCGTTTGAAATGTATATTGGCCTTTTAGCTCAAACTAACCAAATTCTACGGTTCCTGGCTGTTTGGATAGCCACGTCTTTTAGCAAAAACCGACACGCCACGCGTCTAGCCTCTAAACCACGTCTTTCGAAATTCATGAACTGGGAGCTGCAGCTCCGTATGGTACACTCTTCACACTCTCGATATCCACATATCCGTACTTCGCCCCATCCTTGTCCTCCGCAAGACCCTTACCCCACGTCCCCATATCCTTCTGGAACGCATCCAAGTTCTCCTGAACACTCAGATCGATTGGTTGGTGGTCCTTGCCCAGCTGCCTGATCTGAGTACCGGCCGCAACATTCGTGATGCCGAAGTCGTTGTCGTCGGTCAACTGGTCGATAGCAGCATCGACCTCGCCGTTGATAATCTGGCGGGGTAGCTCAGGCTCCTGGCACACGGGGCGCGCAAGGCCAACACCGTCAACGGTCTTGAGCGCATCGACCATTGCGGAAGCAGTCTTAAGGCCGCCGGTGACGTATGTGCGTGTCTTGGACAACGAGGGCGTAATCTTCTCCGCAAACTCGATAAAGAAGGCTTCTCGCTTCTTGGTTGACTCGCGCTTGTGGCCGAAAGCAAGCTGCTCGTATGTACCTCCCGAGAGTTCGACAAAGTCGAATGAGTTGTCTTCGAGCATCTTACACAGCGTTGTAGCCTCCTCGGTGTCAAATCCTTTCTCCTGAAACTCGACGGAGTTGAGCTTGATGGCCAGGATGAAGGACTTTGATGTGCGGCGGCGGACCTCTTGGCCGATCTCGGTGATGAGGCGCGCGCGGTTCTCGAGGGAGCCACCGTACTTATCGGTTCTGTGGTTAGTGCTGGGTGAGAGGAATTGAGCAAGGAGGTAGCCGTGGGCACCGTGGAGCTGGATACCGTCGTAGCCTGCTTTTTCGAGGTACTCAGCCGAGTGGGCGAAGCCTTCGATGATGTTCTTGATATCCTCGTCGGTTGCAGCACGTGGCTTCGCGAAGGTCATGCCCATCACGTTACCCTCAAGCTGCACGTCAGAGGCGGAAATTGGGTTTGGCTGGATAGCCTCGGTGACCTGGCGCCCAGGATGGCTGACTTGTCCCACAATGAGAGAGCCATGCTTCTTGGATTGTGTTGCAAGCTCCTTGAAGCGCTGAAAGCGCTCGCCCTCATAGGGCGCGCCGCGAGGAATGATGGGGTTGCCTGCAGCTTCGAGATGGTCGTACTCGATCATGATGTTGCCAGTAAGAATAACGCCGAACTCTCCCTCACCCCATCGGCGGTAGACGTTGACGAGGTTCTCCGATGGCACACCACGAGCCTCCAGATTCTTGGGGTCCCATGATGAGAGGCGCTCAGTCATTGCGCCCTTGAGGAATCGGTTTTGTGCTGTCTGGTTGGAGAACTCAAAGTGAAGCGGTTTGCCGAGAGGGGCGGCATCTTTGTGCTCTGCCTCGTATCGTCGTGGACCCATATTGGTTGATTTGAAGATAAGCAGACAACGTGTGTCGAGAAGTGGTTGCTGTGGCGTGGAGGAGGAGACTGAGAGGTATGAACAGATGCTTTATATATGTGATAGGGTGTTGAATGGTCGGGGAATGAGTTGAAAGCAGGGTAGGGGAAAACAATGTTGAAGACAATATGTAGTCTAACAGCAGAGTTCAAAGTAAAGGTAAAAGTACAGTCTATATACACGATCTCTAGTGTTTGTACACTTGTATTTCTAAGCGTTTGCACGTACACGGAGCAATTGCCGGGCATGGCCAAAAATGCTCCATTACGACGTCATGAACAACGGCGCTATCTCGGCAAATGTCGTCGAAAGCGTCTCGACCTCGACGGTCAATTGCGGCTTCAATGGCGTCGGACTGGTTCTCCGGTATTTTCGAGGCCCTTTCGTCGGCAAAAGTCCCAAAAAGGGTTTGGGGGTGATGGCGTTCCAGGAGCGTCATGATTGTGACAGATTCAACGGATCGGCCCGAGATTCTACGTCCTTCCACGTGCAAGCTCGCTACACCAAGTGTGCAACTCTTTACAACAACTCCAGACATTCTGGGAAGTGATAGTTCTCCTACCTCAGATCGATGAACAGCGGCCGGATATCGTTCATATAGTATGCATTCATCGTCACGCCGAGCAATTGAAAATGGTGAGTGCAGGAGCACTGTCGTGGTGAACTTGACTTGAGACGAAAACGAGAAGTAGAGGTATTTTCCATCATCAGATTTCTAGTGATGTTGCGCGCGACACATGCCAAGCTACGGGTCGGTTCATTGTAGGGCCGTCCAGCTGCTGCCTACTGAGGCTGTGTCATTACCCCGCCGTTGTGGTTTGATCGACTGTCTGACATATATACTGGCGAGAGCATTGTGCCCTGCAAAGGAAACCTTGATGCAATACTCCTTGCGAGTCTGCTAAACAAGAAGAACTCTCCTCACCGTGTTATCGTGCCGTGTGCTTCTGCCATCATTCAGATCCGTCATGAGATTGTGTCAAAGCTGCCAGAACATTACATTCTCTAAATCATGGCGTAACAAAGAGCCTGTATATCTCTGGGGCGTACCTTACCATTGCTCAACGTTTGCGGTCCTTCAACCATCAGCCAAGTCCTTGCAGAAATCTTCGGAGAGCTGCCTCTTGTGTTCCAGGTTCTGGAACGCGCTGCTTATGCGAGGTCGACGGGACGAGAGCACAGTCCTAGCAGAAGTACGTGGACCAGATCAACTCGATGCATCTCAGATCGGTACTTCTCAAGATGCACGTGTACTGCTATGGTGTTACCACCAGGAACTGGATTATGATTGGTTGTTCAATGGTGTAGTCTACGTTCTACACGCGGGGAATCGATCTATGTACCGCCCAAAACTTCCTGTTCCAGGTGAGTAAGCCGGAACGCTGTAATATATGTATAAATGAATAAGTGATTAGATCGCATGAAGCGGTTGTTGAGCTTCTCAAGCGCCAGCACAACGCATCAAGAGGCACAGCAGGACCACACCCCGGAGCCGAAGGACGACCATACGGGTTCAGAGTCAAATCTTCAATTGGCTCAATTTTGGGCCCATGATTGTTTATCGGCGCACAAAGAATGTGCTCGAGGCTCAGTGTTTTCCTCGCCCCCTGCTCTTCCAAGCAGAGTTGTGGATGTCGAAGACCTGGAAAATCCTTACCTGCTCGTGACACAAGGCCAGCGTGACAATTATCTGACACTCAGTTACTGTTGGGGCCAAGGCAAGCGACTGCTTACCACGAAAGAATCGTTGACAAGCTCCCAACGTATGTTGCCCACGGACGATCAAATACCGGCAACTTTCCGCGATGCATTCGCTGTTACCAAGGCTCTTGGCTTTAGATATATCTGGATCGATGCGCTCTGCATTCTACAAGATGATTTTCAAGATTTACAGATCGAATTGGGGAGAATGGGCGAAATATACCAATGCTCGACGATCACGATCTTCGCCAGTAAGGGTGGCTCTACCGATTCGGGATTATTCACGAAGAGGGACGGGCAGCTATATAAACCGTGTAACACTGTCATAAAACAGGCTCTGAAAGACGGGTTCCGGAGAATTGAGGTGGCTTTCGTTCACCCTCAACAAGAATTTGATGATCCTCTCACAGAAAGAGGCTGGGTACTCCAAGAACAAATCCTCGCACAGCGACAGCTTATCTTTACACCCCATGAAATGCGATGGACGTGTAAAGCCAGGATTCTAAGCGAAACGAGGCCGCACAAGACACGAGACTACGGAGCCAATGAGAGACCGGGTTACGAAACCGTTGCGGCCACACCATTGAACAGTATGCGCCTTTTAGTAGCAAACCCAAAACTTCATCGGTCAATCGACTGGCAGGCTGCAGCAGAGAACCCCCCGAGAATGCATTATGTAAGTTGGTACGGCACTGTTGTATCGTATAGCGCACGACAGTTATCAATTCCTACCGACAAGCTCCCTGCGATTGCTGGTATTGCCCAACTGATTCATAAGCATTTTGGCTGCGAGTATGGTGCAGGGCTATGGAAAAACGATCTGCCTTTGGGATTGTGTTGGCACACTGCCAAAACATTGGCGGACGATAACGACTCCAGGGCTGCGCTTGATGAGATATCATCGCAGCCTGAAGAATACATTGCACCTTCGTGGTCCTGGGCGGCGATCCGAAATAGAGGCGTCAATTGGCCGGTAGATCCCACAAGAGACTTAGAAGAAGTGCCAAGAGAAGGCGTTGACATACTTGATTGGGCTTTTACATATCCAAAAGACGCCGTAGTGACATTTGGTCAGATCACTTCGGGTGTCCTTACTGTTCAAGGCTCTCTCAAGGAGGTTTTACTTATACCCTTGCCAAATCAGACCAAAAGTGTGTGGAATGTCAGACCAATATGGCCGGCATTTGCGCTTGATCCTAAAACCGCCTCGATTATAGGAGAGGCTGCCTTGGACTCGCCCGGAGTATATCAGTACTTCAGAAACCAATACCGGGAACGCGAAAGAAATGCATCACTCCAACCCCAAATCCCAATGCCATTGGGCGTTCCAGCGTATAGTTTGCCTACGTATGTTTTCGAAAAAGGTAGATACAGACATGCGTATGCTCTCATACTTGTTCCGATAGATCATATAGAGCACCAATATCGCAGAATAGGACTTTCTTATGCTAAGGAAGTCCTACCATCGCAGCTCAGATGGGATACAGAGCACTCGAATACGTGCATAGGTAGACACAAGCGACGCCAAAGTATACATATTGTCTAATCACAACAAATTTCACGCCACCCAACTCGTTCTCTCCTTGATCAAATCTGCCGCCTTCTCCGCCACCGCATACACCGTTGTACAGAGATGCGTCGCTGGCAGATATGGAATGATACTCGCGTCCACAACGCTCAAGCCTTTCACTCCATAAACGATGAGATCTGGACCAACTACACCTCCATGTTCCTCTGGCAACATCGATGCAGTTCCAGCAGGATGCGCGAATGTTGGCGCAAACGACTTGCGCAAGTAGTCCGCAATAGCAACATCACTCGTGACATTCTTTCCTGGAGAGACCTCTACCGCACCGAGACTCGAAAATGCGTTCAGGCTGTTGAATTTTCGAGCGAAGTCAATGATCGGTATGGCGACCTGGACATCGAGTGGATTCGAAAACGTGCGGTAGTCAACCACTGGCTCGCTCAACGGATTGCTGGTGTTGATATTGATCGTTCCACGACTGAGGGGACGTTCCAGCACACCGCCGCCCAGCGGTCCGCCGCCGAATGGAAACTCGTATGCTGCACTGTCGTCGCGGGCAAGGAGCTCCGCAGTCAGCTTTTGCTGGGCCTTGAAGCCTTCGAGGAGCGTTTCCTCATATTGCGCAGGAAGATACGCCGTCGCATCCTGACCAGCAATCGATTCAACCAAGCCCTTCCACTTCTCTGCCGCCACGACCTTGAGCGGCAAAAACGCAGCCTGATTTCCCCTCGCAACAGACAGCGGTCCCGTTCTCGATGCTGCATACTCCTTCTCCGCCTCCGCATACAGTGTCTTATTCGTCAATATATCACCCTGCACTGGCGAGGGCGCATTCTTCGTCCAATTCCAGAATCCGCCTCCAATCGGATGATCCTGGAAATTCGCTCCCACGCCAGGCAAATTCTTCTTGACCGTAATGCCCGCTTTGTCAAGCACGCTCTTAGGGCCAATCCCACTCCTCTGCAACAGCCACGGCGTCCACACAGCGCCAGCAGCAACAATGACTTCTTTCCTCGCCTTGACGAGCACCTTCTCGTCGCCGCCACCTCTCTTCACCGCGTTTACGCCGATGGCTGCTAGATCCGTCCCATTTCCACCAAGCACGACTTCAGTGACTCTCCACCCCGTCAGCAGCTCGTAATTCGTCCGATTCACAAATGGATCATAATGCGCCGTGCGCGCATAACTCCTCGTCCTGGTGACAGGATCGAGAGCCGACGGCGCCTGGATTGCACCAATTGCTTCTCCGCCAGCAGCTTCTTTGGGCTCCTTGATCCCCAGCTCGCTCCACGCGGCCCAGACATATTCCTGGCCGGGAAACTGGTAGGGCGGGAAGGAGACTTGGATCTCACCCTTACCTCCGTATGCTACAGCCTCGTCCCATGTGTAGTTCACATTCACGCTTTGAGTTGGAGGCGTGAATGTAACGCTTTTGCGGAAATACGGTAACAAACCTTCAAAGTTCCACTGTGCACCGTTACCCAGCGTCTCCCAGGCATCGTAGTCGGACGCGGAGCCGCGGTCAAAGAACATGCCATTCACAGCGGATCCGCCGCCAACAAGGGCGCCTGCTAGCACGGAGCGGGTCACGTTGTTGAGGCCCGGGATTGGGAGCGAGGTGATGTTGTAGAAGCGGTCGGCGTGGGAGGTGAGCGTGTCTGCGGGGAGGAGGATGGAGGGGTCGTTGTTGAGGGTTCCGTATTCGAGGACGAGGACGGAGTCTATCGAGTCAGAGAGGTTAGGTTAGATGGGGTGATATGAGGCTTTTTGGGTGTTGGTGATGGGCAGCTCGAAGGAAGTGGGTATAATTTGATGTGAATGACGAGGAGAATAAGATCAGAATTAGAGGTAAAGGATACAATCTGGCACATACGTTTCCCACCATCACTCAATCGGTTCGCAACCGTGAGGCCTGATGTTCCTCCGCCCACAATCACGTAATCGTACGTAGAGTTGAGAAGTTTCGCTTCATCGCTGCGACTCGATACCTTTGCGCTCACAGCACCGACAACTAAGCTTGCTAGCAACCACTTCATCGTCATGATAGATTACACAAAGTCTCTACGAGAGACAAAACGAATGAGCAGAAGGAAAAATCTCCACAAGCTAATTCCTCTCTCCCTTGAAGCGATATATATTCCCTTACCGCGGGGCGTAAAATTCCAAAGTACCTCTAGATTCAATTGCTTATCCCAATGAGAACCCTGCTTAACCACAAAGTGCATATTTCCGACGGTAGTTGTAGCCTAATGCCACAGTGGGCTATAGCCGCCGAAGATGCAGGGTTGGAGCATAGGGCGCATTTAGCGAAACGTGTTGTAGAACACATTGTAAAGTGCCGCCCCACATCCACCCGGGGGAGGGGCGGGAACGGGAGAAGCGGATGGATACCATGTTAGCTCTAGTTCGGCGGGAAGGATGAATAGGACAGTAATAATCAGCCTCATGAAGCACTTCAACGCGGTGCAATTGCCAGGGGAGCCGGAACATTGACCCACTCTGTTGCTCTATGCCAATAATGAACATCACAAAGCATGTTGAGGTGGCAGAAATGAGATTGCTTCTTTCACCCAACGAAAATGTGTGTCGTTGTGCCAGCTTGGATGTTGCGAGAAATAACGCGGGAGTCGGACCTACATCCAGCCCTGTAGCAAGGCGTATGCAAGCCCTGCAAGCACCGAATTATCGGTGAGTGTGTATATTACCATCTTGGCGGGCGCGCACAGCAGCCAAGCTGCGAGGTGATAGCCGGATTAGGGAGGTCGAATACGTATCCTTGAAAATATACCTCTAATCCGGCGAAGAGCGTATAACGTTCTGTGTACCAGCAAGGAAATGAGTTGAAAAACTCGATTGAATGGCAATGTCGTCTCAAGTGACGAAGTCTTTCTTTCCCTTCCAAAGTTCTTTGCATCGCTTTATATTGACTCGAGTGAGAAATGCTGGCCTGGAGGTGTGCTGCGTATACTACATATTATGTTCTTTACTTTCTATTCCCGTGGCGACTTATTAAGTTGACATACACTGCGATACTGTAAGCAATGATAACTCAGAATAGTTGACTCAACGAAAAGTGCGGGACTTTCTTTCCACTAACCTAGCCACCTCTTGTTACCTGCGGTTTTTGGCTCGGACTGTATTGCGCAACTGCACTTTGCGTATACTCGTCAACAGTGCTGCTCGTATGTTTTAAATAGCCTGTGAAGACATGTTGTGTTGTTAAAGGCTGCGTCCATGCCCTTATTCTGATTCACAATTTCTTTCGCAATAGGAATGTCGGATTTGTAGCGCGAACAAGTAGTTCGTATTTTTTCCATTCAATTGTCATTGGGTATCATGTATTGGGTATCATGCATCATGTCTCATGCTATGTAGTCATTGCGCTTCATCCCTTAAAGTGCGGTCAACCACCAAGATGTGTGGTGCTCTCATAGCCCACTGTCCAACCTCAAGAAACACTTCTGCTCAGCTCATTTAGTGCACCAATGCCACCAATATCCTCACTCTTGTCCCCACGTCTCATCATCATCCACATTCCCCAAAATCTCCACGCCCGCCTCCTCCTGGAACGTAACCTGCTTGTCCTTTCCCTTCCTCTTCTTCTTGCCCTTTCCATTCTCCTTGTCCAGCCCATCGCCATTCTCATCATCCAGCAACCCTGCCTCGCGCTGTTGTCTCTTCCGCTCCTCAGTCTCCGCCTTCGCGGCCTTGATCTTCTCGCGCATCTCCGCTTCGTGCTCTGCCATCTCGCGCTTAATCGAGTCGGCATCGGCAAACTTCTCTTCCTCCATTTGTGACACTTCCATGAACTTGTCCCAGTGTGAGTCGATAGTGCTGCGGCCGAGGAGAATCTCACGGATCCCGTCCGGGTTATCTCGCTCTTCGCGAGTGAATTTGAGCTTGATGGAGCGCCGCGTGGAGCCAGGGAACATGTGTGAGATCATTTGGAAGTCGGTGCCGAAGTGGCGGAGTCCTTCATAGAAGCGGTCCGTGTCATCAAGGGACCAGCGCTTGCCTTGACCTGGTAAGATAAAGTCATTGGGGAAGCGCTTATTGTTCTTCATGAAGCTACGTGAGGTGATGCGTGTGGTGAGGTCGCGTTCTTCGACGACCTCGTAGTTTTCGATTTCGCGGTCGGCTTGAGCTTCTCTGTCCAGCGTCGCGGAGGCGTGAGTCATTTGAATCTGTCCGTCAACTACTTCAAATCGTGGACCGGTGTCCTGAGGTGCCTGGTCCACCAGAAACTTCTCAGCGGCTTCTCGGGCTTCTTTGGTGGAGACTGGTCGTGCATCCTCTTCTCTTTGGCGCTGTTTGACAGCCACCCAGTCAATTTCTCGCATTGCCTTCTCGCGGGTAGATAATTTGCCAACACGAATATTGCGGGACGCGATATTGTCCATGTACGTGTTACCAGGATCGATTTGATGGTCCTCCGCGTCTTCTGGCGTTGGTTCTCGTGGGGGGCGGCCTTTCCTCTTGGGCTCTGCAGCCTCGCCGTCGCCTTGAGTGGCAGCCTGCTTCCTGCGCCGTGGTTGGCGAGGCTTTCGGCGTACAGTAAGCTCTTGACCCTCTTCTGCTTGCTCTTCCACCTCTTCTCCTGCTTGATCCGCAGTAGCACTGTCGGAATTTTTCGCTTTTCTCGGCTTCCGAGCTCTCTTTGCTGGGGCGGGGGCTGCTCCTTCTGTACCGTCTTCACCAGCGGCTGCATCCGCCCTTGGTGTGCCTCGTGCCTTGGCGCTAGGTCGAACCTGATCACCTTCACCAAGATCCTGCTCTCCTTCCGCCTGTGTCTCGCTCTCAGTCTCCGCAATGGCCTTCTTTCTGCCTCTTGGTTTCGGCGGCTGGCGAGCTCGCTTTTGGGCGACTGGCGCGACGTCACCTTCTTCCACTTCCGCTGGCCGGTTCACGGCAGCCCATGGAAGTATCCTCTTGGCCCGTGATGTGGGCGCGGTTGCTTCTTCGGTATCTGCTTGTATGGCGTCTGCTGGTTGCACGGTGTTGCTGACGGCCTCTTCTGTCTCCAGTGTCGGACCTTCTCGTGTTTCCAGGGCTGTTACATTTCCTGGAACTTCTTGTTGCTTTTGCACTGGTGCTTGAGGCTCTGGGGGTGTTGGCGTTGGCTGTAACGGTTCTGCGACTGCTGTTTCTGTCTCCACTACAGGCGATTCCACTCTGCGCCTCTTTGTTGCCCGTCCTGTCTCTGCGTCATCCTGGCTCGGCACTGCAGCAATAAGGGCCGTACCGGTACTTTCCTCAGTCCCCGTTGGAGCTTCCGTGCTGCTGGAGGCTGGTGTGGGGAGGGGAGCGGCGGGCGTGGGTGGAGGTTGGTGGACAGCGGGTGGCTCGGTGGCGGTACTACTAGCATCCGGGACATTCTGCGTGCTCTCCTCCTGCGTCGCAACGGGGGTGGGTAGTGGTGGAGCAGCGGCGGGCTCCTCAGCAGCAGGTGACGGCTCGGGCTCGGCCTGTGTGGTTTGCGCTTCGACGACTGGCGGCGTGGGCTCTGGGGCAGCGGGCTTGGGGGCAGCAGCAGCGGGTCTTCGTCGGGCAGCCTTGGGCGCAAACTTCTTACCCGTCGTGTTCTCTGCGCAGGCATCAGCACGGCCACGGCCAGCAGACAATCATGTCCGGCGCAGCTCACTGTTGATAAAGGAACTCGTAAAGGCCGCCGCCGCCGACGCAGGCTTGGACGGCTGCGACGGCGCCTTGTCGTTGCCCGCGGCAGGTGGCTGCGTCGCGCCTTCCTCCGCAGACATGATCGAATCTCGGAGTATCTGCACTCGTCGCAGTGGTGGCGAGGTGGTGGGAGCGCTGCCGCCATCTTTTGCGGACCACTCAATGCGCGTGGGTCGTTGACAGTTGCTAGCGCGAACGCTAGACGCAAAGCATCCTCATCTCTTTCTCTCCACCTCTCCTCACCTACGCCTTCGCACACGACCTCCTCGCATCCTCGCCCCCTTCCGCCCTCTCACCCCATCTCCCTCCCCAATCCGCCTACTACTCTCTTTCTCCATCACTGCGTCTCCCTCCATGATCTGAGCGCGCCGCGTGTCGACAGCCTTCCGCGTGCCACCCTCTCTCGTCTCCCCGATGAGGCTCGAGACCCGCACCGTTGCCGCTCCATCGCTTGACGCTGTCAAGATGGAGGACCGAAAGCGGCCCATTGCCGACGATTCTGCTCCTCCCGCGAAGAGGCAAGCTGTGACCGTCAACGGCGCTCGCTCCCACCCAGACGCTGACTTGCCGTGGAAAGATGACATCGAGGTGCGCACTCCCCGACAATACACCGCCCTCCTGCCCGCATACCCGCGAACACATCGGCTAATACTGCGCGCGAACAGGCTTACCAGAAGGATGCCATTATGCGCCAGATGCGCGAGTACAAGCGAGAGAAGAACACGGTCGAGACGCAGCTCTCCGAACTAGAGGGCCGCTCCAAGTATCACGACGACCACCTGCGCACCATCGATGCTTGGTTTGATCAGGTCAGTGCTCACCACGCTGTATAATATAATGGGACACGCGCTGACGGTGGCTAGCTGGTGGACGAAATCAGGGTGCTGAGCGGAGAAAAACTAGATGCGTCATCAGGTGACCCGAGCGCTAATGGAACGGTACCTGCCGCCCTGCTGTTTGAGGACAGCGAAACATTCAAGAAGCACCTCGCCAAGCGAAAGGACAAGATTGTGTCCTCTCTGACTGGTCTTTTCGCAAAGTATCCTCCTGCCAGCCCGGAAGTCGCAGACCTGCAGGACCAGCTTTCCAAGCTCCTGGCTGCCGAAAAGGACCACATTGTGCAACTGCAACGCCTCAGCACCGAAAAGGAACAGCTGTCGGATAGGCTCGACACTGCTACTCATCGCTACCTCGTTGCTGAGAAGAAGATTGATCGCATCAAGAGCATTCAGGTACAGAAGCTGGAACAGGCAGCTGTTGCCAGCAGCACAGTCAAGGAAGAGACGCCCGCAGCAACGAACGGGGCCGAGTCCGCAAACGGCAAAGCCTCGTCTCCAGGACTAGTTAGCGAAGAGGTGGAGACTGCGAAGAATCAGGCTGTAGCTGAGGCGGCGAAACGGAAAGAGCAATTGGGGCAGGTCGAGCAAGAGAACAAGAAACTGACCGAGGAGGTTACGTCGCTAAAAGTAAAGTTCAGCTTGCTTTCTGACGATGACTATGCCAAAACAGATCTGTTCAAGGTTTTGAAGTCGCAGCACGAAGACGTAATCAAGCGGATTAACAACCTGGAAGCTACCAACATTCAGTTGAGGGAGGAGGCGCAGAAGTACCAGGCTGAGAGGACTGCATACCGGATCAAGGTTGACGACGAGGCGCGTTCGTCACTGGCCGAGTCCGAAAGCTCCGTATCTCAGGCGGAGGCAAATCTGGCGCGCATTCGTGCTGCGCGCGACGATCTTTTGGCAAAGAATACGGTTCTCGAAAACAGCCGTAAGAATTCAGACGCCTCGGTTGAGCAGTCGAAAGAGCTGGTCAGCGCTTGTGAGAGCCGCATAGCTGCGCTGGAGTCAGAATGTGAAAGACTGCGCTTGCAGATTGCAGAACAGCAGACGACGGAAGAGGCGGCACCCGCTCCCTCTGATATGACACCGGAGGAGTTGCAGAAGAAGGTTACGAATCTCGAAAATCAGCTCAAGCTACTCAGTGGCGAACTGCCATCGATGGAGTCGGCGTGGAAGAAGGCGCAGACAGTTGCAAATAAGAAAGTCATTGATACGGTGGCGTGGGAGGAGAACATTGCAAGAGCGAATGCGGACAAGGCCAAGGCGGATCAGAAATACTTTGCAGCGATGAAGGTAAAGGCCGATTTGGAACACCAGGTTCGAGCTCTCCGGGCGCAGACGACCAAGTCCACCGAGGTCGTGTCTCAGCTGAAAGATGCGGATGCTCTTAGTCGGTCACTCGTGGATAAGCTGGAGAAGCAGACGACCGAAATGAGAGCCCAGATGGAGGAGCTTTCCATTCAGCACCGCCAGCTGCAGCAGAAGGTTAGCGAGAGTACCATTGCTGCCGAAGGACACGCCAAAGAGATCACCGAACTGAAGAAGATTGTTGAAGCGAAGGACACGAATTGCCTTGCCGCCAAGCAGGCCCAGCGCGAGGCAGAGACGGAGCGGGAATCCCTTTCAGCACAAGTGACGGGCCTGAAGAAGCAAGTGCAGACTCTTAAGAAGAAGAGCGCGGGTGACCAGACTTCCGAGGCCGCTACCATGGAGCAAATGATTATGTGTCAGATCTGCAAGAGCCGACTGAAGAACACGGTCATCAAGACGTGCGGTCATCTCTTCTGCGACCAGTGCGTGCAAGACCGTCTCACGAACCGCGCGAGGAAGTGCCCGAACTGCGGCAAAGCGTTTGGCAGCAACGACACGATGCGCGTGCATCTTTAGATTTTCTTTGACGGGGTCAACTTTTCTTTCCTACGAGATGGGGTGTCCAACACTCTACTCTCGCACTCACACTTTCGAGACCACACTTTGGATCACAATTTCTAGGCCACAATTTCCGACATGTACAATACCACACCCTTTTCCTTTTCTTTTACTCTTTTCAGCAGGCACAGCACGGACCGGCGACAATAAGGCGTTTCAGTATGCGGCTGGGGATATCTCCTGCACCAGCGAAAGTTTTTGATATACCCCGGTGGCGCACGACAAAGGCGGCGTAAAAACAGGCGCGAAGTGAGATTTCATGTACGATTAGTCAGATCAAGCACGCGGAGGGAGGTTTTAGTTGGTTGAGCTTTTGCGAGCACGAGGCGAGGAATATGTGTTGGTGTGTTTTATTAGATGGAGGGTCGAATCGAGGGCCTTGTTCTTCCCCTGATGGGCCTCTGAGGAGGGCTGATGGAGCTATCTGCCTTTTGAAAGGAAAATACCTGACGAGGTAGCTGGCGAGTAAGGATAGGAACAGGGACGAGTGGATAGCGGAATGGAATGCAAATCAGATAAACACTTCATACGTGATTTTTGCTGAATACGTCCGTTAACACCGTTTTGTGGCATATCTCGCATATATTTACATCATGTCCAGCACCAACAATCGGGTATACCTCCCAATGAACGCTACGATGCCCAAGAGAGTACAAAACGCCTGTTCCATGCCATCATACACACACATCTTTTTCGCTCTGGCTCTTCCCTTGCCCCCTTCTCTTCGCCACCTTCGCCCACTTTCCCCTCGTCCGCCCAACTATCCCCCTTCTTTCACGAATCCTGATCCCCAAACGGATAATTAAACTTCAACAGCGCATTCAACCCTCCAACCCAATGATCCTCCGCGCCCTCTCCCCCACCCGTCCCCCTCACCACACTCGGAACCCCGCCATCCCACCTCCCATCCCCATGCTTGACCTCCTCCCCCGCAACCCTCACCTCCATGCCTGCACCCAGCCCCTCGGTAATCGTTTGCCCGTCAATGCTCACCTCGACCTCGCGCCCGCGATTCTTGTCGCCCAGACGCAGGCTGATGGGCGTTTCGGCGGGCAGGACTAGGGGGCGGAAGGAGAGGGAGCGCGGGCAGATGGGGGTTAGGAGTAAGGAGGGTACGAGGGGATGTACGATGCTGCCTCCGCTGCTCAAGCTGTACGCCGTTGAGCCTGTGGGGCTGGAGATGATCATGCCGTCTGCTACGGCTTCGGTGAGGAAGCGGTTGGCGATGTAGACGTCGATGATCTTGAGGTGCGGAGAGGAGCCTCGGTGGAGAGTCACTTCATTGAGGGCGTAGGTGTCGGATGTGTGCGAGTTTATGCGCTCGCCTGAAGGGGAGAATACGCCCACTTTGAGGCGGTTGCGCAAGAGGATGCGCGCGCTGCGTGTGGGGCCCATTGCTTTGCCACGGATGGAGGCGTATGTTGGCGACGAGGCGGTATCTGTTGTTGAAGCGTCTTCTGGACCACCGATCGGGTCAGAGAGCGTGGAATACGCATCTGGTGCCCCGCTCATGTAGACTTCCCGGAACGCGCGCTTGTATTCCTTAAACTTCCACTCTCCCAGAAAGCCAATCGTGCCCATCGCAAAGCTCAGCACGGGCGGAACGCTGGGCGCATGGCTGAAGAGACTACTCGCCCGCAGGAGGGTGCCATCTCCTCCCAACGTACAGATCAGATCCGTTTTATCAGACAAATCATGCGAGGTCCCAAAGCCCCGAACCTTGTCGTACGTATACACAGGAAAAGGAAGCTGCTCATGCAACTCGCTCGCCGTATCAGGTTCCACAATAATGTTGATGCCAGGGTATGTAGAGCGGACGTGCGTGGTAAACTCGACGACCGACTCGGTGATGTTTGGCGTGCGCTTCTTCTTCGTGACGAGGATGTTGCGCGGCGGCGAGGGCCACTGTAAGCTCAGCAGCGTGTTATTTGGGCTCGGAACGTATGCGGGCCGGAGCCGTGGCGGCAGCTCGCGGATGTGCTTGATGTCGAGGCAGGTCCGGGTCGACGAGAAGTTTCGCGCCGCTGTTTGCGTGGGGTGGTGAGCGCAGAGCCGCCAGGGGAGAATGCGGTGCGGGACGAGCTTCATGGTGAAGCTGGGGCGGGGGATGTCACCGAGGGAGGGGAGAGATGTGTTGTGCGCGAAGCTGGAATTTGTGACTGGCCGCCATATGATCGTGATGGCGCTATGACGGGGTGATTGTGGGCGAGCGTGGTTGCGGCATGGATCGCGTGCGCTGGACGTGGAGTGAATAGTAGATGGCGGAGATTAGTTTACCTCGTGGCCAGTATCTCCATCATCACATGCCGGTCCGCTTGTGTCACAAACGTCAAAAGTTGCGAGTGAAGGTGTCTTGGCAGCACATCCCTGTCGCGGGGCACAGCATTCGCCCGGCGCTGGTGCGGTTGTGTCATGCTGCTCATGGCAGCCTGTGGATCGGCACAGGGTCGTTCCTGCCTGCACGCTTATCACATGTGGTTGTAGCCATGGACATGCCATTGTGGCCTAATGCTCTTTGTTGTTCCTTTCTGACTTCCTTTCAGCAGCAAACTCGCGGCGCTTCATGATTCCCACGTCTCGCTACCCCACCGCGTGCTGTGTATCTCCACCCTAGCTCTCCGTCTAGCTGGGCGCAGCCACCTCCAACACCCGCCTCTGCCCTCTACAACACGCTGTAGAGCTCCGCGATGACGAACGACAACCTCAGGCAGCGGCAGAAGCCCGCCTCTGCCCAGAAGCTCAGCGCACAGCCGATATCCGAGAAACCACAGCCAGCGCAACACCCAGCTGGTGAGATCAAGCATGGAGCTTGGAAACAGACACTCCGCGCTTCGTTGCTTGCGCTCTATGTTAATAGCAGCATTCTGGCGTCAGGATACCCCATCACGCGGTCAGAAAGGGTGCTAATAAGGTCCACAGTATCGCCGTCACCCAGTTTATCGGCGCACCACTGTACTTTTACAGCAAGGACCTCTTCTACGCGTGGATGGCAATGACCAAGCAGCACTTCGGCGTCGTCTCAACCACCATGACCTACTGGTGGGCGCCGACCAAGATCAGAGTCAGCGGAGACGAGAGCGTGCGGGGACAAATGCGAAAGACCGAAGACGGCAGGCTCGAATGCGACTTTCCTGAGCGCATGGTCCTCATCTCAAACCACCAGATCTACACCGACTGGGTCTACCTCTGGTGGACAGCCTATACTGCTTCGATGCACGGCCACCTGTACATCATCCTCAAAGAGTCGATAAAGTACATCCCCATCATCGGCACCGGCTTGATGTTCTACGGCTTCATCTTCCTCTCGCGCAAGTGGGCCACAGACCAAGAGCGCTTCAAATACAGGCTTAAGAAGCTGTCGACAAGCCATGCAGGACCACTGTCCGGCAGTAAAGGCCTTGATCCCATGTGGCTGCTAATCTTCCCGGAAGGCACGAATCTGAGCAACAACGGCAGGACAGCGAGCAAGAAATGGGCCGACAAGAACCAGATCCCAGATCTGCGACATGCGCTCCTACCTCGAAGCACGGGATTGCTATTTTGTTTGCAGGAACTCCAAGGATCGGTCGAGTACATGTACGATTGTACAGTAGCCTACGAAGGCGTGCCGTAAGCTTCTCCTCCTTCATCACCACCACCACTCCTCTTACTCACATTCATAGCGTCGGCCAATACGGCCAAGACATCTACACCCTGCGCTCCATCTACTTTGGCGGTCGCTCACCGCCCTCGGTAAACATGCACTGGCGCCGCTTCCGCGTCGCTGACATGCCCCTGCACGACGAAAAGCTCTTCTCCGACTGGGTCCTCGCACGCTGGCGCGAAAAGGACGACTTACTCCAGTACTTTGTAGAGAATAACCGCTTCCCAGCTGACGAGGGCGTGTCGCAGAATGGAGATGGAGGAAAGGAGGTCAGAGGCGCGGGATGGATAGAGACGGACGTTAGGCCGGTGAAGTGGGCGGAGTGGGTGCAGGTCTATATCCCAATGGGTGCATTGGCATTGGTGCTCAATGTGGTGATTAAGATGGTGGACATTGTGTTGAAGGTTTTGAGGATTAGATGAGGTGGCGCGTTCTACTTTCGTAGACGCTGTTTGGGAGTAGAGGAAGTACTAGAGGTATTGGTTGCATAGATCGTAGCGTTCGGCTTTTGATACCCTATGTATCGCTTATACGATACATACATAGTTGGAATTAAAGTTCAAGTTTGAACTGGAGCCAACACAACACATTCAACAAGAACAATAATCCCAAATGCTCCCTACGCTCTCGATCAACCTCACCTCGTGTATCTAGTTACGCTAACGTAATCTTTCTTCGGGCCCTTGACCTCATATCGCACTTCCCACCAAGTCTCCTTATCTTCTGTACCTCCCATAGTCCCTTTTTCCCTATTCCCAAGCATCCCGCGATTGAACTTCCAACTCGCCGCATATAGATCTGCACCGCAGAGATGGCGCGCGCGGTTTGTGGCTACCATAATGTCGTCTTCTTTGTTGACTGTGGCTGTGGCTAGGGATGGAGATGTAGTAGCAAGAGGAGTAATTCTTCCCATCTCAACAAATACGCCTCCGATTCCTTCACCATTCCCACCTATCTCCGTCAATTTAGGGTACTTCTCGTCGTCGAAAAACTTGACCACTATCCTCGTCCCAGAATCATCTTCCCCGACTCCTTCTTTTCCATCGATTCCTTCGTTTGGTTGTGGATCAACGAGTTGATACACATATCTCCTCCTGGTACTCATTTTTAAGCCAGTGGAAGTAACGAACTCGCCCTCTTCGGCATACAGCAGTGTAGGTGGGGAATGTGGGGTCAGCGATGGGCAAGGAGTGAATGTCGCGGTGCCGGAGACGGTGCCTGAGGGATGGGTTGGGAGAGCGGAGGTTAGGCTGCGTGTGAATGTCCATGGTTGGGAGGAGTTGAGGAGGGAGGTGAAGATGGCGGAAGGGAGAGATGGAAGTTCAGGCTGTGGGAGCGTCGCATCCTCTTTCTCCGCCCTTGGTGCAGATAAAGGCGGCTGTTGCGCCAAACTGTAGCCGCTGTCTCCCACAACACCAACGCTCTTTTCGTTCACGATAGTCTTGATGCGTACAGGAAGACTCATGGCCTTCGGATCCTGCGAAGTGAGCAAAGCAGCATTCACGCTCTGCAGCGTCGAGCGGCTGGGATTCAAGGAGGGATTCGACGTCGTAATCCAGCTTAGCCGTTGCTTGATGAAGTTCTTATCAATCTTTCCTGCGTCTTTTCTGTTCGCGAAGTCGAGGACTCCGTTGGCGTCGGTGTATAAACAAAGTACAGCAAGCGCGGCGCCAACAGAGAGGTCTTTCCCTGTTGGACAGCAGATTAAGATCTTGTTTGGTGTTGATGTAGGTGAGGAAAGTGAGGAGAGGAAGTCAGGAAGCTGAGCGAGCTCATTCCGGAGGTCTCGTGAGCCGAGTTTCCCAGTCTGGCACTTGAGGTGAAGGTAGTGTTTGATCTTAGTCGATTTGAGGGCAGCGGATGATATGGCGTCGGGCGTACAGGTAACGACTACATCGTAGCCTGTGAGGTCGATGTTGTCGCTGGGCGATATAAAAAGGGAAGAGGTTGGCTTGATCAATGTCGCCCTTGAGGAAGACTCAGCTGCTGCTGCATCTTCAGCGAGCAGTTTTGCGATGACACCTGGTGCATCTTCTTCGCTCGTTCTCAGGAGGAGGTCTTTGTTCTTCCAGAATACAGGCGGCGTGAGACCATGACTCCAAGCTTCGTGATCGTCTGCAGCTCCCTGCACATAGCCGCCCTCTGATGCTTCCGCGCCATGAACTCGACGTGATGCCGTACACAGCACGACGGGATGAAAGTCTGCAAACTCCGGCGGTGACCCCGGTAACGATGACTGCTGCGTGATCCAAATCGGCCTCAATGGTTTTCTTATCTTCTCCCGCAACTCTGGAATCTTCGGCTTGCATATGTCCTGTTGCGTCCATCAATCCCATGCACGCCCATGCCACAAAACCGTCTCATTACTCACAAGAAACTGCCTCACGAACCCATCAATCCTCCCCTCAATCTGCGAACGCTCACTCTCCGACACAGCCTGTGGCGGTGTATACATCCTCGCTCGATCATCTCCCTTATCACCATTTCCAAACACAACCCGGTTCATAACACAACACCATATTGGAACCGTCTTACTCAACGCATCGGGCATACTCTTCCCCCTCCTCGTTGAATCTACAACCACCGCACCCCCATACTTCGCCACCACATCTAGCAGCTGCAAATTCAAACGTCGCAGACTGAAGGCCCATTCGCCCATGTGCCCATCCGTGCTCTTGAAGTAGACGCCCTCGATTTTCTTGCTGGGGGAAATGTACCAGGATCCGCAGCGCTCATTGGCGACGAGTGGGAGCTGGTATGCTGATGCGACAGAGGTGACGAAGGTGCTGTCGGATGTGATGGAGGTGAGGCGGTTGTGGATGGAGAGGGCAGAGCGTTTGAGGGATGAGAGGGTGCTGGAAAAGGAGGGGGTGTTGGAGAGGTGGGGAAAGAGAATGTCGGATTCGGAGAGGGGTTGGGGCATGATAGTCGTAAGACTGCGGATGTAAAGTATAGTGTTGTGATGCGTATCACGTGGGGGTGCTTAGATGCTCAGGATGTTGGGAGGGGCGTTGAAGAAATCTTGCATGAGCCCCGCATTGTCGGCGGCTATTCCTCGTTGGTTCTATGAAACGCAGGAGAAGCCGATACTAGGGGATGTGTCGGACCTCTGTAGGTCAATTTTGCGGCTCATGTGCCTGAGGAAGTTGGTGTTAGAAATCTGGTGTTTGTAAGAGCAAGACTAGGGAAGACTGGCTAGGCTCAATGAGGGAAGGCACAAAGCCCTCTTTCTTCAGTCCCTCTGTCAGACTCCTCACGATAGGAACATCAAATTGTAACTTTGTTTTATTCATCTTGGAAGTTATTGCCCCTTCATTCACGCTTCGCCAGTGTGACAGGTGTGACGTAGGTCTTTTTCGCACTGAAAAAGTAGCTCGCCGTCGCTAGCAGAGCCAATGCACCAACCATGAGCATCGCCCAGTTCATGTCTTGTGGAGACGGTTTTGGCGTCATGGGAAAGAACGAGAAGACGAATACTACCAATAAAAAGGCAAGGGCCAGATCGTTGACAATACCACCAAATCTGCCGAGTATGCATCGTCGAGCGAGTGATGGCTGGCCTCGAATACGTCTCAGGCGCACACATCCAATCGAGATGATGTACGAGAAGATAAGCGCCGCATTTGAGATGGAGACGATCGCGTTGAGCGTCACGTCAGAACCGAGGTTAATGCACGCGAGTATGAGGGACGAGCGCAAACACACAAGAAGCGCATTGAATGGAATGTTCCACCCCTTTGGTACTTGTTCGATCAGGACGAGTAGGGCAGACCTTTGTCGCGAGCGAAGACCCAGATCTGGCGAGACAATGCGGCGGTTACTGATACTGCAGCACAAAATACAAGAATTCCAGCACGGCGCCCATTATCTCTGTTCCTGCAATCGATCCGGTGGCATTGTACACCGCTTGAAGGACTGGTATTCCAGTCGAAGACTCTAAGACAGAATCAAGGGCGCCTCCGCAAAACACGAACGTGATCATCATGATGATGCCAAAGACTCCATTGAAGAACACCGCCCACATCATGGCCTTGGGAAGCACGACAGAAGCGTCTTCAACTCCTCAGACATGTGCATGCCAGCATCGGGGCCGATGAAGCACCAAAGTGGAGTGAACAAGCCAATAGGAGCGGAGACACCAGTGGAACTCCAGCCTCCTCCGTTTGACCAGCTCGTAAAAACCTCTCGTGTGCTTGCTCGTTCTGCTGTAACCCAGAAGAGTATCAGAAAGGCGAAGAAAGCAACTACATGCAGGACCAAGACGATGCTTTCCATGACCGGTAAGTATTTGGCGAGGAAGATGTTGAAGCCAACCATGAGGAGAAGCCAAAGCAACATGATCAGCGTAACATGCCATAGCTCTCCCACCTGCGCTTCCGGGTTTGCTAAGAGGACCATGCCTATGACCAAACTTGACAGCATTTGCGCACAAGCTGGAATGTCAGATACTCAGCCGACAGCTGCGCTCCAGCCAACAACCTAACTTGGCGACTTCTGAAAAGATGATGGGGCGAATTCGCTAAGCCAATGGTACTGGCCCCCTGCGGTTGGAGCCATGGACGCCATTTCTGCGAGAGAAGCAATCATGGCCATGACAAAAAGCCAGATGATGACCATCATCTAGATGACGCCAGCCATGCCTCCGTTGGAGAGTCCGAAGTAGGCAGACAAAAGGGTGCTTTCCCATGTAGATTGGAGTACGACGACGAAGCCGATGAAGGACGTCAAGCGAAAGTTTCTCTAATCTTTGGTCAGTAATCATGCTGATCGATCGTGGCGACACGGACTTACTCGGAGCTCTTGTTTCTTGCCCATCCTGCGCATGTCTTGCATATCATGTTCCGTCCCACCCAGATCCTCCACGCAATCATCGCCGGCCAGCTCATGATCATCATGATGCTCTACTGCATTTGCGGCCTTGCTGTAGTCAAATGCCATGGTTTTTCCGAACAGACCAGCACAAAATTTGACCGCCGAGACGTCCCAAGGTCAATATATCCACCTTTCTTGGTTCAAACAATGTTCAGCTGGAGGTGTCAACAATTTACATGCTGGACATGCAAACTTATAGGAAGGGACACAATATCATGCACCTTCTGACCTGGACTATCTAGCACAATTCATGCAGCCTGCAGGGAATCGTTGTGCGAATTTTCCATCGTCGAATCAGGGTACATGAATCACTGAGACGGCACATCCTGGTGGGAACATGACCGGAATGTGCGTATAGCACGACCAGCGACCGCTGGGGTAACGAATAAACTCAAGGATACTACAATGTTCGGAGGCCTCCATAAAATCCTCTAGAGAACATCGACGCATTGTTATACCAGCACTCTGATTGTTAGCTCCTAATTAGTGCTTATAGGTACACGCGGGGCCACAAGTAGATGTTTGGCTTTTTAGCCTATACGAAGGAGCTCGTTTTTATTGAGTGGTGGGCCCGAGCGCACCCCACCAATGCAACAACACCATCCACCTCTCTACAACAGCCATTATTTTCCACACTACCATGCCTAATCTACCTAAAATAAAGCGGCAAAAACCTTTCAAATATAAGCAGAATAGAGTTATAAAAACTCCAAAGACTTCCCAGCAAGAAATAAGTGCTGTAGCGCGTGCGTTCGTCGTAGGCGCGATTATCGCGTCGCGCGATAGCTATGCATCAGCACGCAAACTGGCAGAACTCATGCCCTTCTCTCAACAAGGGATCTCAGCAGCAGTTTCTCGTATTAAAGAGCGAGCTAGAGAGAATAGCGTCAATCTTTAGGATTCAATTCTGTATAACAACAAGCCTAGGCGCGGCCAGCCAGAGATCTTGACCGAGGAACAGAAGGCACATATCGTCCAGATTGCAACAGCATCACAAGAAGCCCAGTATAAACAGAGCCACCAGGCTATTACAGATAGCAATTTTAAAGAGGTTATACCAGAAATAAGCGTATCAACGTTTGAAAACGTCATGTACGCTGCTAGTTACAGCCGACAAGCTCCTAGCTAGAAACCACCTCTCACAGATAAGCAAGAGGTAGAGCGCTACCAGTAGGCTCTTACCCACAACCCTGATAGATATGAGTACAGTAATAGTCTAGGCTACAATTTTCAAGAGGTAGTGTTTACTAATAAGACGCCAGCTCATATAGGAGAGGAGAGAGGTATGCAAAGAGCTTAGTATAAGGAGGGAAAGAAGTATAGTAATGACGTCAAGAAGGATCGTAACTATACAAACTATTGTCTACAGTTCTATAGATCGTTCCAGTACGACTACAAGGGCCCATACTATACGTATATGAAGGAAACAGTGCAAGAAAAGCAGATAGCTAAACAGGTGTTAATAAAGGAGAATCAGGAGCGTCAGTACACTCACAACCTACACCAGACAAGAGCTCATTCTGCGCTCGAAGAGATAGGAGAGAGTGACGTTAATAAGAGATACAATACCAGAAAGAAGCAGTACATTCCATCACAGCATGACTACAAGCGTAGTGAGCGTACACGTAGTAGTGTAGATAGCTACCAACATCATAAAGGTGCTCTCAAGAAGCTTACCCCATAGATCAATTCACTCAAAGAGAAGGGATTACGCTGTATACTACTACAAGATAGAGCTCCAGCTCACAAATCCCAAATCAGCCGCGACTATATATATAAGCAAGGCATAGAAACAATGTAGTGGCCTAGCCACTCACCTAAGGTTAATGCATCAGAGCATGCCTAGCCATAGATTCGACGTCATGTGACGTCTGAATTCACCCCAAGCTGCAACGCTGCACAGTGCCGTAAACAATAGGAGCAGCAGTAGGATGCTATACCAATAGAGACGATCAATAGATAGGTGATAGGAGTGCCAGAGATAGTGCAGAAGATCATCAAACATAGCGGAAAAAACGACTTCCATAGGTAGCTGCAACACCACAAAAAGCTCTGTATAGCTAGATTACTACTTAATTCAACTGCCTCATAATTTCTAGCTACTTTACTCATGTAGTGTGGCTACAATCATCATATTTTAGTAGGGTGTACGCGGTGTTGCGATGCGGATTAGCATTTTAGTGGGGTGCGCTCGGGCCTACCACTCAATAAAAACGAGCTCCTTCGTACAGGCCACCAAAAGCATGCCGCGGGGTTAGCGGCTAAAGGAGAGGACTGCATTACATCATCGTGAAACGGAAAAGCCAGTAGTTCGATGAATAAATGCACGATTGAGAAAGTGGCATTGAGAGAGGAAATCTTGGAGCTGTTTCATTATCATTTGTTTGTGCTCGCCTTCGACTCATACTACAAAGAGTAGCGCGATAGAGCCGACTGCTGATTCCCTCACGACCACTATGGCGCCTATCAAAGTTGGAGTTTTGGGATATGGCTTTGCAGCCAAAAGCTTCCATATACCCTTCATTCGTGCCATCCCAGACTACGAAGTCGCAGCCATTCTGCAAAGAGCGGAGGCACCTGCAGATCCTCGGTCGGCTCCGAAAGGCTCTCATTGCACCGTAGACTTTCCAGAAATCGCACATTATAGAAAGGCAGAGGAACTCTTCGCAAATCCCGGAATTGCATTCGTGGTCGTTGCGACACATGCCGATACCCATATCTTCTTCGCGGAGCAAGCATTACAGGCCGGGAAGCATGGTACGTCTTGCCGTCTCGTGAAATGAGTGGCGTGTAATAGCAGCTGGCTAATGTTCGAAGTCATCATTGACAAGCCCTTCGCGAGGACTACGGACGAAGCAGATCGTGCTATCAAGCTTGCCAAAGAGAAGCGCCTTCTTCTTACATGCTTCCAGAACCGTAGATATGTAAGTCATCTCCGTATCATGAAGTTAGCGCAGCAGCTGATCGAAGTGTCGTATCTTAGGACGGCGACTTTTTGACAGTTCAAGAGGTCCTTCGGAAGGATGCGTTAGGCGACATTAACGAAGCCGAGATCCACTATGATTTCGACAGAGCCCCATGGCTTCATCGCATGACGGGCAAGGAGTATTCTCCTGGTGATGGACATACCTTTGGTCTTGGTAGGTCTTAATGCTTTGGTCTGGAACTCGTTCTAATGACGCCCCAGGTACACACAGCCTCGATCAGGCCTACGTACTTTTTGGACGCCCAGCATCTGTGACGGCATTCTTTCGTGCCCAGCGCGGCATTGAGAGTGAGATTGAGGACTCCTTCACCATCGTGCTCCAGTACAGCGGAGCAAAAAAGGGCCTTCTCGTAACAGTCAAGACGAGCGTGGTATCTCCGATGGCGCAACAACTCAAGTTCTGGATTCGCGGCACGAAGGGTTCTTTCCTCAAGCATCAACAGCGGAGCACGTGTCCACAAGAAGAGTCGATAGCACAAGGCGCGGATCCATCAGATGCTGACTTCGCCAAGGAGTCGGACGCACTTCGGGGTGTTCTTACGACGTATGACGAGTTTGATGGCAGCATACAGGGGTTCGATGATGCTTCTAAGCGGTTTGTGGGCAGGTACCCGACAGTCAGAGGTGCATGGATGCGACTCTATCAGAATGTCGCTGATACGATCAATGGTAAAGGGGAGTTGGCCATCAAAGCCGAAGAGGTGCGAGATGTGCTACGGATCATTGAACTCGCAAGGGAGTCGCATGAAAAGGGTGCGACTGTGGCGTGGCGGTGAAGGGAATACAAAGGTGTCCTTTCTACGTGCGTCGGTCATGGCACTGCGCTAATGCAGATGGATCAAGCTTTCCGTACAAGAACCCAGCGTATAGAGAAGATATCATCTGCCTTGCATCACAGGTCTTCGAAATACGACGCGTTCGACGCGAAGGATTTTGGTTCAAGGGAGTGGAGTTCTGCGGGCCCTGCTGCCTGAATCCCTCGGTAAACAAAATGGTGTTGCGGCCCCACCATCTCTTCACGTTATGCAATGAAGTCCTTACTCTTCTCCAAATCTTCCAAAAAGCCAAATGCGGCCCCATCTCCATGGGAAGATGACTTGATTCTTCTTGATCGCGACGATGTTAGCGATTTCAATGAAGAGAACATTCTGCCTGTGAGTCCAGAGGAACGGGCAAAAATTCGCAAATGGCTGCAGCCTACGGCCTACAGCGACGAAGGAAGCGAGTTTAAGAAGCACTTATCGTCTCATTTGGAGGATACGGGAACTTGGCTCTTAGATGCACCAATTTACAAACAATGGCACTCATCCGAGGACGATGGCATCCTCTGGATCAAAGGTATACCTGGCTCGGGGAAATCAGTCGTTGCTGCAACGCTTATTGATCATCTCGGGAACGAGAAAGCACCAGTGCTTTACTTTTTCTTTCGTCAAATCATCGATGCAAATCACACACCCCAGGCTGCGTTGCGAGACTGGCTTGAGCAGATCCTGGATTACAGTCCGCCACTACAAGCCAAACTTGCGCAATACTTAAAGGAAAGGAGGTCACTACAAAGCCTCGCCGCTAGCGATCTCTGGATTTTGATAAGAACGGCTATGCTCTATCTCCCGCGAGCTTATTGCGTGGTTGACGCACTTGATGAAATTGACCATGGGCAAGAAATGCTCGATTTTCTCGAGGGTCTATCAAAGCTAGGGGCTTGGAGGCCTTCAAAGATCAAGATCGTGATGACAAGTCGGCCAGTGCCGAGCGTGGAAACACCACTCAGGCATGCACCGACGCTCCACTTGCGCCTCAACGAAGATATGGTGGACAGAGATATCGCCACATTTGTCCAACACATTATCAAGACGTCGTCCATCGAGGAGCAATATCACGAAGCCATAAAGAAAGCGGTTCCAGGGAAGGCGAATGGGCTTTTCCTGTACGCCAAGCTTGCAATGGACGCGTTCCTGGAGCCCGGAACAGCCCCAGAGCAGGTTTTGGAGAATCTGCCAACCGATCTCAATGTCATGTATGATGATCTTCTGCGTGAACACACCCGAAGGACCGGGATCTCGCCCAGCCTGCAATTATTGATCATGCAGTCCGTCACTCATGCTTCTCGACCGCTACGCTTACTGGAACTTGCCGACATGATCAATGTCACGCAGTTTAGCGATGATGCCAAGGATTTGAAGAAAGCAAAGGAGCTAGTCCGCACCGCGTGTGGGCCGTTACTAGAGATTCTTCCTGATGGTACGAAATCGTCATGTTTCTCAGTAGTTGTTTCTGAAAGCATGCTAACTATCAAGAAGAAACCATATCCGTCATTCATCATTCCCTCACAGAGTTCCTCAAGGGCACTACACGAAGGCCAAATGAACATCATTATCCGCTTCTGGAAACTGGCTCTACTCACCAGAGAATGGCTCTTGCATGCCTCTCATATCTTCAACGTGGCTGCTTTGATGACATACCAATACCGACTAAACCACCCAAGGGAAGAAGGGGCGGATCTCGAAAAGATTCCATCGCCATGCATTTCGGTCAGATCAATGAATACCGTGCACTCCCGGCATTCACTGAGTATGCTGCGACCAACTGGTATGTGCATGTACGGAAATCGATGTTGGCTAGCTTTGATCAAAGCCAAATCAATACTGCTCTTGATGAATTTGTCGCCAGTCAAGATTTCGAAAAGTGGAAACAGACGGCCGACATAGGGTGCGATCAGGCAACGACACTCTTCGTCGCCGTCGCACTGGGTCTCACTCAGTATTGTGAAAGGTTACTGGCCCGCGAAAAAATCGATCCAAATAAAGGAGACATGTACGAACCGCCTTTATATCATGCAGCTAAAAACGGGTTTCATGATATTGTGCAAGTCCTTGTCACTTATGGAGCTGATGTGAATGAGTGGGACAAGGATGGATACAGCGCCCTTCACATCGCGGCAACGCATAATCATCCGAAGGCCGCTAGCGTTCTGCTTTGCGCCGGTGCAGATCCATTCCGTAAGCCTCAGAAGACCGATATGTGCTACGATTATGGGCTGGAGCCAAGCGGAACTCCACTTTCGAAAGCCTGCAGTTATGGGCATGTCGCCATAGTCGCTGAGGTATTGCCTTATATCAAGACTCAAGCGGCTATAACAAAGGCTCTGTTCGTTGCAGCAAAGTATAAACAGTCTGCGGTCGTAGCATTGCTTCTGACGCATCCAATGGCCGATGCCAATAGGAGGTTGAAGTCACAAACACTTTTGTATGTGGCATGCTCACATCGCAACGCAAAAATTATACAACTGTTACTGGATGCTGGCGCTGATCCTAACACCGCTATCGCAAGTCAAACTGATACCTGGAACTCTCGCAAGGCTCCAGAAGGTTTGTGCTACACAGCAATACATGCTTTAGCTAGTGGAAGCTCCGTACACCATGGATCTTCCAGCAGGTATTTTAGCAGTTCGATATCGGATCAGCCTGCAGAAGAGACCATAACGGCAATCGAATCCATGATTCAAGCTGGTGCCAACCTATACCAAGTGGACCCTTGCGGACACAACGCCCTGGCCCATGCGTGCGATGGCGTGACTACCAGAATTCTGCTGGATGCTGGCGTCGATCCTTACCTCGTGAACACGGACGGAGGAAATCTCCTTCACGGTCATGTCAAGCTAGATGTGCTACGACAGCTCCTTGAGAGAACGAGGATTGACACTTCCCTCCGTCTACCTTACGAAGAAACCACTCCTTTGTTGAAGAGCTTGAAGGATGGACACGTCGAGAAGGCACTCTTACTTCTAGAATATGGCGCTGACTGTATGGGGTGCGATAAAGATGGTAGTAGCGCTTTTCACCTAGCTGTGAGCCTCAACTACCGTGATCGCAACAAGGGGCTGCTAGGTCCCCTTTTGGCAGCGTTGCGTGCGGCTGGTGCTGACGTAAACTTGAGAGACAAGTCTGGATGCACACCCCTACACAAACTGGACTTTCGCAGCTTCAACGATGAGCTATTCAATCTTTTGCTTGAAGCTGGCCTCGACACTGAAACTAAGAACAACGAAGGTGAGACGGCACTTTTCGTTGCCCTCAAGCACTGCTCGGACTGGTACCGCCCAAAGATTTGCGACAAACTTGTGGCGGCAGGTTGCAATCTCAACGCAGTGGACAAAGAAGGACGAAACCTATTGCACACTCTCAAAAGCAGCGATGCAAAAGTAGTACAGTATCTTGTAGACAAAGGTTTGGATCCTAAGCAGACAGATCTAGAAGGCAACACCTTGTGGCATGTAGCTGCCGGTCACCGCTCTAGCACAGAGATCTTCCAGAAGCTCCAAGAGCTCGATTTGGACCCTGAACAATCAAATCTATCCGGACGCACCCCGCTCCATATGGTCAGTAGTACGAGGCCTCATGCACTCGACGAACGTGGTTTCAAGAACACGTCTCCGATCACGATCTCGCAGACCACACATTTCGACGATTTTCTGAAATACATCACCAAAATTGATCCTGCAGACTCCGAGGGCGTTACGCCACTACACTTGGCCTCTACCTTCTCGGAATATTTGACGAAGAGACTCTTGACCTTCGGTGCCGATCCTTTCAGATGCACCTCAGAAGGACTTACTATAATCCACCTTGCAGCCAGATCTCGACAGCCAAACATTCTAGGCGTTCTATTCGAATGTTGTACGACTTCAGAAGAATCCGATGCTCTAGCTGTCGCACTCAATGCAGTGGATAAGTCGGGAAGAACGGCCATGTATTATGCTTGTGCATCTGGATGCGTTGCAAGCGTCAAGATGCTCATTGAAGCTGGCGCCAAGGTAGAGTCTGATCACTACGAAGGCTCAGCGTGGCAGGGATGCGTTGATTTCGACGAGGAGAACATGAAGTGGAAGTACCCGTACCGTGCGGACGGCAGAGATTACGACTGGTCAGCTAAAAGTGCCGGAGGAGTGACTATCGAGAACAACACTCGCCCCGACATGCGCGAGGCTCATCATGATAGTACTGGATTCAAACACCGGATTGACGAGATAGCAGAGCTTCTTTCCTACTACCTGCAATTCGCTGGCAATTCCCTCATCACTGCCCTCGAAGATGCGGTGAATCGCGAATCGGACTACATCGTCGAGTGTCTGGCAGCTTTGCGAAGCAAAATGAATATCGCGATACCCCAAGATCTTCTTGAGAAAGTAGACCTATGTCTTCAGAGGCGACATCAAAGTGTCACTTCGTCTTCGAGATTCTACGCCTGCTGGCAGAATCGCAAGTTCGATATCGCCACAGAAGCACTAATACAAGACGGCTTGATGACATCCGCCAGTTTCGTTCACTCGCGCATACATCAACTTGTTCACGACGGTTTCGTATCGATTCTCGAGAGAATCTTAACACCGGTGATGGCACAGCAGTTTGATGACATGGACTGGGTCTTCGAGCAGGAACAGGGTTCTCGTCGAGGCGGCGGAAGATATGTCTCACTCAATCCGTTGCTGATCACGGCATGCCAGAGGGACATACCAAACATGGACATGATCCGGTTCTTGGTCGAGAAAATGGAAGTCAATGTGAATGCACAGAAAAGAACAAATGAAAACACCTACGACGGATCCATAAAGCAAATATTCCACGGCAGCGCGCTACATTACCTTGTGTGGGGCATGAACTGGTGGCAAACAAGGCAAGCTCTCCCATACTTGCTAAGCAAAGGTGCTCTTCTGGATCTCAAAGATAATGATGGCTTTACTCCACTTCGAGCTTCCCTGGATAAAGTCAAAACGATCCTCTTCGACAGATTTACGGTTGAAACGCTGGTCGTTGCTGGTGCCGATGTCAACGTTATTGATACGCACTATCGCACCAAAGGCCTCACCTGTCTTTCTCGCTCAGCTGAAGACCCGGGCATGGCCAAGTATCTTCTCGAGCACGGCGCCATAGTGACTCACTCCGACATTCGGAACGCTATTCTCAAGGCACGTTGCAAAATCCTGGAACTGCTGCTATCACATGGCGGTGATCCAAACGCGCGGGATGCACTAGGAGCACAGTTCCAGGACAGATCGCAGGATGATGACGAAAAGCCGAAGATCAGAAGGGAAGAAGCTAAATATCCGCTACATTACCTCGCAAGCATCAGTACACCAGTTGGCGTTGGCGAAGAGATGGCGAGCATTCTGTTGCGACACGGGGCAAATCTCAAAGCACGATACGAAGACACAACGCTCATGCACTGCGTTATGCATAACTCTCGGATTGCTCGCCCGCTCCTTTCACACCCTCACCTCGAAAACATCGAAGCCACTGATGCTGAAGGGTGCACGCTTCTACTGGCAGCCAGCAAGGAGCAGAGCTCAGACCAGAACTCAGACACCGCAAAAAACGCTGGTACCTCTCTAGTCCGCCTTTTGTTGGATCGGGGTGCTAACATTCGAGCTCGAGACGGAGAGGGGAGGAACTTGCTACATCATATGTTGTCTGATACGAAGCACATAGGAGGTTGGAGCTACCATCCCCCCAGAGCTCCACGAAATGCCGACGTTGGTTATGTAAGCACACTAGCTCCAGCTCTTGTCCACGAGCAGGATGTTAATGGTGATACCCCACTTCACTATACAGCCATGAACTACATCAAGTTTGTGTCTGATCTACTAGATGCGGGTGCCAACCCTTGCACAGAGAATAATGCGGGCTATACGGCACTGCACTATCTCATGCGAGGAGAGTGGGTCGCCACCGAAGAGGGGGAGATTGTTGGGCTTCGTCGAGATATATTCGACCGCCTTCTTGCCCGGGGGGCGGACCTCAATGCCCGTAATCATCGCGCGGAGACGCCAATCTTCTGTTTTTTCCGTGAAGACGGCCGGCACCGATCTACCGTCGCACCAACGGAAAAGGCGTCGAGGGAGAGGAGGGAAGCATATAGTTTGTCGCGCCTAATTCTGGAGACCCCTCTCTATGAGTTTTTTGAGAGGATGGGCGTCAGATGGACTGATGTCAATTCTGACGATCAGAACTTGCTGCATCATGTTGCTGGAACGGACAGGAATAGCAGCAAAGAAGTAGCACTGTATCGATTCAAGTATCTGATGACCAAAGGTCTGGATGTGGCAGCCGAGGACAACAGGAGAAGGACACCCTTAGACATCGCGGCAGCGTTTGGACACACGGAGATTCTCGCTCTATTTAAGAAAGAGGTTGCCGGGGCCGATTTGCGTACAGAGAGTCAGGGGCCAATGCGAGGAGGGGTAGGTCAAGTGTTTGATGATGACCTGTTTGACTAAGGTTGGGTGTGGTGAGTTGGCGCGCTGATGCTTGGTCAATAGTGTAAGTGCATAGCAAGGGTGAGATGAGGTCGCAGGCGACACGAAAGGACTATTTCAACGACAAGAGCAAGACGCACAACAACAGAACATAGCTTGACGTCGACGATGGAAAGATGCGCGCCTAACGCACGTCCCGAAGCACATAAGGAAAGCTCGGATTTTAGTGAATATGCATTGGACAACAGCTGGGAGACCACAATTGGTAATTTTCCCGTTTTTGTTTCGCAATGCGAGCCCCCACTCTGCTGTCCGTATGTTATTGTGGGGTCTGGTGGCCGCCATTGGCGGAGTGAGGCTGAGTAACACGCAACAAAAACAAGTCAGCGGGCGCAGCTGCACAATAAGCGTCCAAATCAGCCATGATGCATCGCAAGCGTATTGGATCTTTCCCTTATGAAGCCCACGGACTTTGTGCTCCATCCTCAATGTTATGTGCGCTAACTCGCATATTCAGCTTCCTCGTAAAGCCTCCTTCACCAACGCTGTAGCCGAAGCACCTAGCCGCCGCCGGCACGTCACTACCGACCCAAGCGACTGCACAATGAACCAGGGATGTAGCTCGGCTGTGTATGAGAGCCTATGAGAGTTATGATCTCAGCTTCTATTGCGCGTGATGAGAAGTTCCGATGCAGGGTTCTGATCCATTTTGGAGTTGCGGAGAATGCTGCACGATAGGACTTTTCGGAATTGTAACAATCCTTGATGAAAGAGCATTCGCCGAGGTCAGATCAGAAACATCTCCATGAATACGTACCTCGGGGCTGAAGTGATAGAGAGCACGATATATCATGCGCGACTCCAGAGGGTGTCTGGTAGTCATCCACATGAAGCTTGCATAATTCGTTCTTCTATTTTCCAACTCTCGTATCGTATGTTTATACTTTGATTCAAGTTGCACATTCGAGGACAAGTTCCATTTACCTCCAACACAATGGGCAAGGTCAAGATCTACTCCGAGGCCAAGCTCGATGCGGCATCACTATTGTAAGTCTTAACTCGAATCAGGTTTTGGTATGATACTAATCATGATCATCAGACTCATGGTTGCTACGGGTTCTATTGCGATCTGGTCGATGGTGCCCCTAGTCATCCGCCTCCTCACCACCATGAAGCGTCGCTCGGGCTTGTACTTCTACGCCATCCTGATCACCTCATGCGGCATAGCGACCCGCCAATTTGGAATCTTCACACTCTGGCTGATACCGGGCTGCCCATGGGTTCTTCGAAGACTCTTAGTCGAGGTCGGAACAATCGCTATGGTGTCCGGTTTCTCCGTCGTGCTGGTGAGTTGATATGGACGGGGGGTTATGATTCTATACTGATATGCTATCTAGTACAGCCGTTTGGGGCTTATATTTACCAACCTCCAAGTGCGACGTGTCATCCTCATTATGATAGTTTGCAATGGGTTTATTTGGCACACCGTCTCAATCGTGAGCAATGCTGGCATTCGATACTTGAAGAACCGAGGCATGAAGAGTCGTAAGTATTCTCAAGCTAATCTTTCCTGAATTCATCTCTAATCAGTACTAGAACTTGCGCAATGGGAGCGTGTCCACAGTCCCCTCGATAAGACTCAATTTGTGATGTTTTCTGCCCAAGAAATCATCATCTCCTCGCTATACGTACGCGCCGCATATCACTACCTGCAGAGCAAGTTCAACGCACAAAAGAGCAAGACTCGTAGCGCAATGTGCCTGCTTCTCCTCGCGCAAATCGTCATTATCTCGCTAGACATCACCGTCATCGTAATCAACCTGGCAGGATACGCGAAGCTGAAAGCGATTGTGCACAGCTTCATGTACTCTATCAAGTTGGAGTTGGAGTTTGTAGTATTGAATCAGTTGATCGATTTGAGCAAGATGGGCATAACGGGCATCAAATCGATCAGCCACGCAGTGCCCGAAGCGTGCGCAACGACACCGCAACATCCACCAGGGTCCCCAGGTCCCAACACAGGTCGCAAGAACGTGTCCGCCTGGGAGATTTCAATCGACTCGACTGTCGATGTTGAGTCTTGCCAGTCACGTAGTACAGCAGAAACCTTGACCTTCATCACGACGCCTCACAGTATGAGCACGAAGTGAGGAGAAGTCGTGCATGATGCGATGTGGCATTGGTGCGATAATGTCTGCAGCTGATGGAAAGGTCTACGACGCTGGATCCGATTTGGTGTGAATCAACTCGTGTCCTCCCCATCTATAAGTAGATACCTTACAAACTGTAAGCTTGTGTTGACTGACTGTATTTGTTTTTGTTAATCGCGTGACGGTCACCGCTCTTTTACATCTCGCGAGAGACAAAAAAAAAGGCATTCGGAAAGTTACCTAGTGAGATTGCGACAGGGTTTGCTAGTATTGCAAAAGTGGCGAAGCAAGGTCCTAGAAACAAGCTAGCGTGCGGTGTCCTTCTCCACAACTAAATTTAGCTGGTGCACAAACCCGAAACAGACTACCATCAACCTCCGTGACAACATTGATAGCAGCCATGTTGATAACTTGTTCACGTGCTTCTTATAAAGAGCGTCGGTGTTGAATTCTCCATATGACCTTACTCACATGAGGCGAAGTAATGTTTCCTTGATTTCAATCTCGCTCGTAAGCCCGGAAATCGCTCTAGGCGATCGCTTATTGCTAAGCCTCAAGGCCACCAGCATACAGGGTACTAACATATCTTCAAGTACCTAGTCTCGATAGTGCCTTGTCGGCGAGTACCAAGCGCGAGACGTCCATAGCCACTCGCAGTATGTACCCTCTGAAATTACAGTGCCTTCCGACAACAACAGGTCGGCGATCATAAAACGCCAGGCTGCTGAGCGCTTGTCTCTCAATAGATTGCGCTGCATTTCGTCAGACATCCTACCCTATGACAGCCTCGCAGCATGGATACAGATTCGACCATATGAGTTCACCGGAAACTTCATAGACATTGTGATTGGCCTTGATCGATGGTATTGGTCTACCCACCGCGACAAACAGGCTGAGTCTAGAATTGTGCCTCCAGAAACACGATAAGGCCTACCACATGAACGAGCACTGTCACGGCGCTGCCACCATATCTTCGCCCTGCAATTTAGTATGAGCCCCAATCGGTTAATGCCAACAATTCATGCTAGCAAGGCGCGACTTTTCCATGTCGCGCCTGATATTTTCGCAGAGGCAGAAGGGAAATATATATAGAGCCCAGAATGGCACCACTTAATGGATACCTTCCTGCAAACAAAAAGCAACCTCTCCAAGCATATTCTAACAGATCGCAATAATCCATCATGAAATCGCTTTCCTTCGCGCTCGCTGCACTGTCCTTCACAGTCCATGCCTTCCTTGACACGCCATCTCAGACCGATATTGAAGAGTCCATCGTTTGTCTCAACAACGAAACCTATCATCCAGAAGACTACATTCCTGCTGCTCGCATAAAAGCTAGAGCCGATGTCGTCCAGATCGACGCATACGCCCACATCCTGATATCTAAAGCATCAAACGAGCCGGCCAAAGGAAGTATCGAATCCAAGTTCGACACGTTGAACAGGAACTTTGAGCCCTGGGGATACCGCTTCAATCTGAAGCAAGTTACAATCATGATCAGTCCCAAGTGGGCGAGCGGCATCGATATTGAGAAGGATGAGAAGCAGAAGGCGTTAAGAAAGGGCAACTACCAGGCTCTGAACGTGTACATGGTCGAGACGGCAGGTGGCGCTGTCTGCTCATTCCCTCGACCCGCCAGCGAGAAATTGACGACAGCGAGCGTAGTGGATGACGGGTGCTTCGTTCCGCTTGGCCTTGGGGTCAACTCTGCAACCATAACGCACGAGGTTGGACATTGGATGGGCCTGGCCCATGTGTTTGAGGGAGGATGCGATAGTAAGGATGGATGTGACGATACATTTCCTCAGGCAGAGGCGTCGTATGGGAAGTTGGCGACTCCTGGAGACAAGAAGAGCTGCCCAGTGAAATCGCAGTGCAATGGAAAAGGGAAACAAAACGTTCTAAACTATGTGAGTACGCAATCGATCTGCCAGAGGGATGACTAACAATGTGCAGATGGACTACAGCGATTGCGCGCAGGAATTTACAAAGTGTCAGGGAAGGCGTATGGATGGGGCATGGCAGAACCAGAGGAAGGGCCGCAAGGTTGGGGAGTAGACGAATGTACATCGCAGCAGGATCTGTAGTATCGAGGAGAATACGAAACTTTCTTGGGTTCATTAAAAACGTTTCACATGTGCAATATACCCTTAGGGAGGCTATTGCGTGATGTGTAAGCAGGATGGACTCAAGGTTATTGGTAATGATTATCTTAGTGTGAGAGTGACTAACAGAATCATGCCGTATCCTGGCGCTGACGACGGAGGGTAAACGTCAATCCCACAGGGCTATAAGGTATCTACGAGAGCGACAGTTGTATATTCTCCGTTGGGTATATCCGTCAAATAGCACCGTAAAGACTTCCAACCTTTTGCGAACCATAATCTGTAGGTGAGAAAAATAACCCTACTAGTCTTAATGAGACAAACCTGAAGGGTAAACCGAATTTCTCAGCTAGGGGTTCGAGCGTGCTGTGCTTGAATTTAATGCTCTTATATTGTTCATGAGACGAAGGAGTGTACGTATGAGGAGCTAAATGTCATGTTCGAGAGGGGCGCGCTGACGAGAGATCTTGGGATGTATGTGATCTGAGAGATGGTTTCAGTAAGGGACGTGTTTGTCTGTCATTGGCATGCGACTTGTCTTGTCACTTTAGGACGAGGGGGGCTTAGAGTCGGGGCACAAGGTTTATGAGGGGGACAGGAGATATGAGGACGCAATCTTATTGAGAACATGAGTCGCAATATTATTCTCCCGAGTAACCCAAAATCAAGGACTTAAATCGAAGGAAGGGATGTAGGGTATTTATACTAGGTCCTTTCACTGCGTGGCGCTCTTGCTC
Source organism: Phaeosphaeriaceae sp. SRC1lsM3a (assembly GCA_001644525.1). NCBI lineage: Eukaryota > Fungi > Ascomycota > Dothideomycetes > Pleosporales > Phaeosphaeriaceae > Phaeosphaeriaceae sp. SRC1lsM3a. The sequence continues at coordinate 878,234 of KV441724.1, forward strand.
CTGTACTCTGGTCTAGGCTCCTTCGGTGGCATGATCCACGTGCGGCCCTGACGCGCATTCATCAACTCTTTGGCTTTCAGAAGCCCCTCCATGTTCCACGGCATTTCCACTCTGCGAGACTTTATCTCCGGCTTGCTATACAATACCTTTCCTCATGACATCAACAGCAAATGCATTGGAAACAACTCAGCAGCCAAGCTTGCCGTGTCGGTAGCTACGCCCTTCAGCCTTATTTTTTCGTAAGCAGTGAACCTAGTGGGGAAGAGGCAAAGTTCCGCAGCATACATTGATTGGCTAACAATAAGGCCTATTGAGAATCCCAGCGTTCCCTCAATCAGCCTTGTATAATATTTGATGTTGTGATCGAGGCTCTGTGAATGAATATATGTTCTTTCTATGACTTGATGAGCTCCGTGTTTCATGTGCTTTAGACCTCTGCAAACTGTTCTGCGACTGCATTAACCTACATTCGCTTCGTGTGACATTGAATCAAGTAGCTTAGCATCTCAAAAAAGATGAAGGGTTACATACAAGTGCAATGAAACTCTATAATAAACGGAAAGAATTTGGCGGTGTCATGATGCTTCAGCTTGATTTTCTCTCTTCTCTGTGTACACGCTATCCCATTCTCACACATTCAGAGAGCTCTGTAACGGCAGATCCCGAGAACTGAAGCCAACCTCGACTGTGATCCCTTCCTTTGGTATCCTCCATGCCTGCGCTGTAGTGTCCCAGTAACTTAGATCGCGTCGCGTCAGATCAAAGGGCACGGTCGTCGAGTCGCCCGGATTGAGATGGACCTTGTCAAAGCCTCGCAAGCTGCGTACTGGCATACTAGCCTCGCTAGGGTACGAAAGGTAAAGCTGTGGAACAGCCGCTCCAAGTGTTTGGCCGCTGTTGGTAACAGTGACCTCGACCGTCACGAGAGTAGCCCAGAGGTCGATATTGCCACCAGGATAGATTGGCGCATTCGGGTTCGGCGTCCGCGATGCGTTCTTGACCACAATATTCGTTTTGAGGTTCGAGACATTAAAGGTGGTGTAGCTGAGTCCGAAGCCGAACGGAAACGCAACGCTCTTGTTCTCGGCGTCAAACTCCTTGTAGTCAATGAGATTGCCGTCCACGAAATCTGCCTGCCAAGCATAGGTATTGTTAGTTTCTTGTAATGCGGTACTATTTTCGATATTATGTCGGTAGTCGGTCTCGTTGTTCGCAATGGTATATGGTAGCTTTCCCGAAGGATTCACATCTCCCCAAAGAATATCAGCAATAGCATTGCCGGTCTGCTCTCCAGGCATATGCGCTGCTAGGATAGCCGTAACATTGGGATTGTTTTGCCACGACATTGAGTTGGGAGACGCTCCATGTAAAACCACAACTGTATTGTTGCACACGCTAGTAACGGTCTTCACCACGGTGGTAGAGTTCCACTCCGGGATCAATGTGGTGCGATCTGCACCCTCGCCAGCCCACGATTTGAGGAAGACAATGCACACATCCAGGGGAACGGGTGCGAGTGAAGATAGCCCGCTGCGGGAGATGAACGTGTTGTCAGTAATGTATTGGACATGGGCGCCGTACGACTGAGCGCGAGACTTGATGGCACTTAGCGGTGAAATGACCTCGTAGAATCGTCCAGTGCCACTTCCGCCACCAACGGGGAGGGTCCCAATATCAAAGTCAGCTTGATAGTATTGGCCGGTGGTAAAGTCTGCGGCGTCATTTCCGAAGACGGCAATATGTTTCGGCTGTTGGAGAGGTAGCGTGCTGTTCGTGTTCTTTAAAAGCACAGTGCCCGCTGCCCCCAGGTCTCTGATCAAGTGGGTGGAAGCGGTGCTCCGTACGTTAACCTCGGGACCATAAGTGTAGTTGTAGATGTAGGCAGACTCCGGGAAGAAATTCAACTTCGGCGTGTAAGCATCGATACGTGGGTACCCGTTGTCTTGACCTAGATAATAGTACGGAGTCATGACGCGGAGAACCATGTCATCAAGTCTTTCAACAGCGAGAGATCCGTTGTTACTATTGTCCTTGTAAGTCAAAGGAGTTTCTCAAGGATCGTTTGTAAGACGTACACAGCCATGGTGATGTTAGCACCGAAATAGGTGGGTGTCCCGGAGGTGAAGCCAATGCCGCCGGGCATATCCATATCGAGTCCAGCTTCAATCGCAGCGACGCCGGTATGGGTAGCCGCCCAATCAGACATGACGTAGCCCTGGAAGCCCAGTTCGTCTTTGAGGAGGCCGTTTAAGGTTTTAGAATTCTGGCATCCATAGCTGAATTTGTTGTTAGTCGTGACGTGTGCACAATCGCCACGGGGAACTTGCCTTCCATTTATCCGATTGTAGGAACACATTACGGACGCAGCGCCTGATCTGATGGCGTTTGCGAACGGCCACAAGTACGTCTCGTGCATGGTCTTCAACGATATTAGCTCACCACACGGCCTTCACGAAAAATGCATACCTTGTCGTCTACGTTCGAGCTGACAGCATCGATGGTGATGCCATGTTTTTTTACGGAGGGGTTCCGCTGGGTCTCTTGTTCATTTAGAATGAAGTGTTTGACGCAGGCTTGAACACCTGTACTCTGCATGCCTTCAATAGTGTCTTCGACGAGAGCCCCGGAAAGGTACGCATCCGGACTGAAACCCTCCCAATTACGTCCTCCGAAAGGGGAGCGTCCAAGAGGTCCCACAACCGGCCCAAGAGCGACATGTGAGCCCTTTCCGCGGAATTCCATGGCCATGTAGGCCCCGCGCTGACGAGCGAGAGAACGATCCCAAGAGGCAGCGACGGTGAGCCCGGCGGGAAACACGGATGCGTCAATAGCTTGACGAATGGCGAGCGGACCATCCTGGAGACAAAGTCCGCCAAAGTTCAGTCGCGGAATTGGGCCTATATTACCGACGCAAGGACCTGGGGTGCCTAGAAAATAATTTTGTTGGTAACGAGCGCTATATGTGAACTGGGGATAGATCTGACGAACCGGTGACCATTTGGGCTTTCTCGTCGAGAGACAGATTTTGGACGAATGCCTTTGCCTTACTCAATGCCGCCTCCCATCCTCCAATACCTGTGATGTTTGCTGGGCCAGGATGTTAACGGGGAAAGAGCACGAGGAGGTATCAACTTACGAGAAGGATACACAGCAGGACTTCCTCCATACTGGGTAAAATCCCCATGAGTAGAACTGTCCTGTGCGTTTGCGAGCGTGACGCACAAAAAGAGCAAGATATTTCGCATCATCTTGGCAAAGAGGTTATCGAAGATCGGATTGAGACTTTCATGCTGCACACCTTTTGTACCTCAGCCAGATTTCATCCCCACCACACGAAGGCACGCTATATCACACCAACAATAAACCAGGCGAAGACTTGCTTTCCCCACATGATCCGATTGCGGGGTAGATGGAGCCGAAGACGACCATTGTCAAACCGCGCAGTCATTCCCAGGCACCTCTCAATGGAGCTGTTCGGCTGCACGGTAGATATTCGGGGCGAATGTGGTCGACCACCGAAAGGCGGGGAAAAGCCAAGTATCGAAAAGCTTCTTGGTGCCAGCATGATGTTGAAAGTGGCGCAAACAAGGCTTTTAGCTGCGGTGACTATAATGTAAGCGGCATAGTATGACAAAACGGTCGTCGGCGCTGCAGGTTGTGGAGGATGCGCAGAATATGTACTGCCGAATAATATGCTGCGGCTGCATGCTGGCGAGTGCTGTGTAGACTTGATGTGGAGAACTGTCGGAGTCGACATTGACGTGGTGGTGTCTAGTGAACCGAAGTTCTTTCCGAGGTACAAGCATCCCTACGTCATCACATTCTATACAGCGGTAGATCTTGCACCAGTGTAGACAAGCGAGGGCGGCCACGATTGTGAGGTGGAGTTTTACAAAGTCGCAGTGCTTCAATCATCTGCGCGCAAGAAAACACCGCTTTTCTTGTGTCCCAACTCTCTAGGCGATGCTACGTACCTGCTATCCAGAGCACGCTTAATCCTCACTAGTATTGTCATACATCAACAGCTACTCTTCCAACGCCGCGCACTCCGTTCTTCTACGGTCCACATGTAACTCAACAAAGCGGAGACGCAAGAACAGGTGGGAGAATTAAATCCACCCTCCGAGTCAATCAAGAGCCAATCACCAGCTACGGAGATGCCGCAGAACGTAATACCGCCGATTCTTAACGTCACCCTTCTCGCTGAAGTCGCTTCGTTGCAAGCTGCCTGCGGGTCCAAAACCCGGCTCTTGCTCTTGAGGCAGTTTGCGGAGATCTCCACTCAGCCGCGTGCGCTAAGCTCGAGGTAAGATCAAGTCGGGGAACATGAGTCCATTGGGCCTGACTTGTAAGCTCAAAGATTGTTTGTCGAGTCCTACCCTGCAACGGCTCTATCGATAATGTCAACTTTTCGACCACCTGGACGAATAACGCGAGGCGAGATGGAGGCGGGATGACAGTCCTTCTTCGCGACGGTGGCGAAAGGTGATGTAGCTTCGTGGCTTCGCCATCTCTGGTTGCGAGAGAAGCTATCAAAGCCTCTCGATTTTTCTTCGCCTTGTATTGCTGTCGTCCGAAGATCTCAGCGGCTGGCCCGTATCGTGTATCGAAAGTACTACCCACGATCTTTTTGGCCTTTGGTGCTGTTATCTTGAAAGAGCTGCCTGATGCTCGCGAACTCGTGGGGGTGTTGGTCAGGAGGATGGTGCTTGATTGGAAGACGGCATTGTGGGAGGGAGTGACCCCATCCCAGGCATCGACTGAGCATTCCTAGGAGCCGGCGACCGAGCTGGAGAAGCAGTGGCGGGGTTTGATAACGGAATTGAAGCTTTCCGTGGTCAGGGTTGGAGCAGCAGTCTTTGATCACCCGCCGCGCTTTACACCCTTTTCTTCGTCCTTGAGCTTTAAGTGGGCCAAGCCCATCGCCGCTGGTCCAGTGGATCTATAAATATCCTCCGCGAAGGCAATGGCGCCCAATCGGCCTTACTGGGTTAAGAGATCCGGAGAAAGCTTGATAAAGCACGTCTTGATCTCTTGGGTATCCTCCTCCCCCGTCTGCACTGATGGCGGCGCCGTAAGCTGGTAATGGTGTGAGTGAGCCAGGCTCTGAGGCTCCGCTCTTCCAGGATACCCTCAGGCTTTTGTCGACGCTGGTCGAATCGTCCGCGTAGATGTGTCCTATGAGGAACCGATTCCGAGCCCGTGGCTCGGCGTTGAGTGCTTCAGAGAGATAGAGTTGGTCCTCTATGTGTCCTAGTTTGGGTATCAGGTTACTGGCGATCAGGCGACCACTATCAACGGAAGACAACACGATTCATGGACATTTGGACACTACTACTCTGACTTCTGACAGGTCCTTGTGCGACATCACGGTGGATGAGGTACTGTGCCGAATGATCCGCCCACGCCACCTGCGCGTCGTCGATGCCAGGCATCTTCTCCGGAAAGATCTCCGTGCCTACGTGTCCAGGATGACTCTTGTAGGGTTTGATCCTCGAGAAGGGGGCCAACGCTCTTCCACACCACGTCAAGGGCTTCTTGGAAGAGATATATCGTGGAGTCGACGTAGCGCATCAATGCTGCGGCAGTCTACGTCAATGAGTCCTCGGAATCCTGGGCCCGCCGTACAATAGCAGAAAAGTCTGCAGCGACGTCTTCAATGGCTGAAGAAACAGTCTGGGAGCTCACGGGGTTCCAGGCAGGCTCTTTCGAGCCAGAAGTGCTCACGTTTGAAGACTCGAAGCGCTTCCCGAGAAAGTTTATATCGTTTTGAGAAGCAGAAGCCTATGACATGTCAGTCGCTGTGTCTTCCTTGACTTCTGGGGCCGCATGGTTGCCGTGGGCTTAGCTTCGTTGCTGTAGACGGTGTTCGAGACGGTGGTAGGCGATCGCATCGAGATAATCGTGTAGGCCGTGGAAGTCGGGGTCAGCGACGAAATCGTGTTGAACGCGAACAGAAGTCAGGGCACTTTGGAACGTCAAGTTGAGTGAAGCTTGCATCGTCGAGAAGCTGGGTGCCGTCGTTCGCGAGATGAATATCGCCGTCAATGAAGAAAACAGCTCCAATCGCGCGTTTGCTCTTGGGGAGCTTGCCCGCAGCGTTGATCACGCTGGGCTACAGCCTACCTAGCGTCTTTAGATGTAGCCGACCATGTTGAGCAAGATCAGGGGCCTAGATGTAAGGATTTGCTTCAATACAACAACCATCCAAGGCCTTGCGATAAGTAATACCGTATTTGTCTTTCCGCTTCAAGTCGGCCAAGAAACATAACTTTTCCGAGCGGTTAGATGTCTCAGTGCCCTTACGCTTTCCCCAATGTAAGATTTGGCCGAGCAGCAGTGGATTCTCCTGACTTGGTCGATGCAGTGAAGAGCTAGAGCATTCTCTTGAGATCGAAGGTTTCGTTATTACCCGGAATGGCCTCTTGGCGACCGAACTTTGCACCCTTAGATACTAATTACCGACCAATTAAACAAAGCTGATTGATGCGTAACATGCATGGCATCACGGGCTAAGTCGTGCCTCCACCGCCAAATCTGGGACGGTAACTCAAAAAGCTCCTCAGCTGAAGTTCAGTCGAGCTATCTCATCCAATAAACAGCCTTTTATGTTCCAGCTGACAGCCACATAATGTGTCCAAGCAACAAGCAGAATCATCCTTTCTGTCAGCGTACTATAGTACTGTCACAAGCTCACAACAATCACTAGTGAAGTCACAGCCAGCAAACTATAGTCTTTCTATAATATCATAGTGTGTATCGTTCCTTCTCCCTTGCTCTTGTCAAACAATGATTGAAGAACACCCGCCAAGAATTTGCCAAGAGAGAAGGCGTGCGGCTGGATAATGGGTTGTTATTCACGGAAGCGAGCTTGCGAGCTGAACATCAGCCTCTGCCAACCTCAAATCGAGCTTTAGAGAACATATATGAGCGGCTACAGCGAGTTTTCTAGCTTGTAGATCATCCCAGAAATTCCGTACTTTTAATTATCATATACGACCGCACCTGGTTAGCTCCTTCCGTTCCTTTTGCTATTTGTCAGCATCAAAGACCATTAGAGACCTCTAATAAAATGTGGTGGAACTGCGAATCTGTCTATTGCGGCTTTTGGGTGAACGAGAGTAAGTTCACATGCAACACGGAACTACGGCGCATTTCTGATGGATTTTCCAAGGCAACAGCCCAAGCTTCCGAGCAACCTTGACATTGCCGTCGCATTCAAGTTACATACTCGTTGGATTCTTCGCTATCTTCGTAAAATTCAGCGGCAGCTACCTCTGGGGTTTAATTCTCTTCGCCATCCATCAAATCAATGCATCTGAAAAGCCCCAAGACGACCTATATCACCAAACGCAACTGTTACTAAGAAACACTGAAAGCGAGTCAACATTCGTTGAAAGTCTCCTGAAAGTCATTTGGGCGCACAAAGGCTCCAGATTCGAGGCATGTCGCCGAAGTGTTGTCTTGCTCCTCATTGCGAGCACCTATGGAATTGGCTTAACCATTGTGGGTGGCATATCTAGTAATTTCATAACTGCAGGTGACGAAAGTGTTCTAAGCGTGAGTAAAAACTGTGGATGGATTGAGGAGCCAGACCTATCGGACGCAGCCGCCGCTTTGGTGGATGATCAGGTTTATGAAACCTCGAATGCCCTCGCTGTGATGGGGCGCAACTCCTACCGAAGGAGTGCTAGCTATTCTCGATCGTGCTACGGTCGCTTCGGAGGCAATTCCACTACTTGTCGCTCGTACGTAAAAACGACTCTGCCATATTCAACTAGCCGAGGGATTGCCTGCCCATTTCAGGAGAAAGCATGTAATGGCACCGCTATTTCATTTGATACGGGTTACATCCGAACAGATGCGGATCTCGGAATAAATACAAGCCCTGCTGATAGCTTAGCATTTCGAAAGGTGCTTACATGCGTGCCTCTAGCTGGAGAGAGATACACGACTGGATGGCAACCAATTCCTGCGGAACTTTTGAGTCTAGTGGGACAGCCGCCAGGGTCAAGGTTCCAGGCTTACGAGTTTGGAAGCACAGAGCCCGATCTACCTCCTCCATTGAACAATAAGAATTACACAAGGCTTGTGATTGAGACTGAGTGGAACAATTCAGGCCTACCATATGACCTAAGGTACATCTCTTCTACTTAATCAGATAAGGAGCTTCGTATTCTGACAATGTCTCAGATGGGCAACTGCCAACGTTGACCTCCCGCCCACTCAAATCTGGTTCCCTTTTTCACCAATTCCCGATATGCGAAATACTTCGGGGGATACAACCCTTATTGGCCTAAGCAATCATAGAGAGTTCCGCACTCCCGTAACAGACCCTTGGTTTACGGCAGATAGTTGCACCACAAATCCCTCTGCAATGGCTCCCACGACATGCAAGGCCCGGAACCCGTTGTCCTTTCTTGGATGTCAGGAACAGTATCAATTCTGCAAAGTTCCCCAATCGCCCTCATCTTCTTCGTCGTATGAAAACTTCTGTACGCCTCTCACTGGTCTCTATGCTCTGACTCCGGACATATTATTCACCAAGAACTCGCATTGGAACGGCACCATATTGTCAGGTCTCACTCCTTTACAAAATGCTTTGTACAAGCTTCTGGGAAGGATCATTTCTTCTGGACAAATACACTTCCAACTTGGCTTTATCGGTCGCGAGAACCTTGTTGCTCAAGAGTATCTTTGGGATGGTGGATTTGAGTTATTGTTCTCGGCGCCTTTACCTTCAAATCATTGGGAGAATGAAGTTATGAACTGGATGAATGTAACTCTTGCAATGTTTCAACGAGCAGCTGCAACGTTCAGCCGACCAACAGAGGTCGATATTGGTGGTGGGGCCTCAAATTTCCAACATATCACCCTACCACAGAGTCCCGACCTGCGTAGCCTTTGTGGAAAGATCAAGATAAAGAGCGCAGAACACACGTCATATTCGGTCACAGCTATGGCTATTGTTACTGCGGTTGGCTTCATCTGCATACTCTCCAATCACTTTGTTCAGAAATTTGTTCTTTATATCCAGCGACGCACCGGGCACGGCAAATACAAACGTAGCGAGTGGAGTAGTAGCTCTGCCTTCCAGCTTCAGCGCATGGCCGCCGAGGGAAAAGGAATCGGTCCTTGGAAAGGTACAGATAAGGACATTCCAACAATAGCGGAGTTTGCATACCACTTCAGATTAGCAGATGAGAGCCCAGCCGGTGATAGCTCCCGATACAGCAGCGCGGTAGAGAGTGGTGCGAAAGCGCAATACAGAGTACTGACAGTAGATGCTGAGCGTAGAGACGAGGAAGGATATGAGCTATATCCTGTGATGGAAGCACGAGATAGAGTAGGCACAGGGAGCAGCACAGCAAGGCTATTGTAGGTGTTACATCACTTCATCCTATCTTATAGACCGGTATGGGATTCTCACCTACGGGAGGATCCCATGTTCATGTTCAATGAGTCTTTACAAGACTCAGATTCCCCCTTGAGATATTTTTCTACGTTCTCCAGTTCCTGAAATTCTACTTCTTATTTTTGAGTGCATTCTTTTCTTCGCATACATATGACGGGATTAGGCGGATTTAGCCCATAATATCAGCAGAATCTCACTCTAACCAACCTTGGATCATGCTTACTCAGCCTGAAGATCGCCCACTCGGACTTGCTTGTGATTGAACCCATAGTGCGATAAGCTGCTTATACTCAGGTTCCTTTGGATTGTTATCCCGTTCCAGTACCAATTCCGCTCCTACCCCACTCCTTTTTACATATATGATTTGGCCACTGGTCTCCTTTCGTCCGCTTCGCGTGATGCTTGCGTTATTATCTGAATGTAGTTATGAGCTCCGAGAGTAGGCGTGGATAAATGCATACAGCTGTGCATGCGATTGTCTAATAATCATGAAGTGTTGGCTCTAGAAACATGCAATTTTCAATGTATGCTAATGTTGGTGGCCCGCTCTCTGCTGACTAGTGCTCACCCGTGAAATTCTCCGCACATAAAACCTCTGATACCTCCAAAGCAGATTTTCTTTTGCGTTCAATGCTGAGAGGTACCTCCACAAATTTTACATAATCTCTACTCCAGACAATTGTAAAATTGAACTCAATTGTTGCCATCATAAACGCAACCCTAAGGTCTCCCAGTCGTAAGCATTACAAGCAATATGCTTATCGAGTTAGCTTTGGCAGGTTCTTTTGTGATACTATTTGCTAGCTCAATTGTAAGGCTGTTTTGGGTTCCCGGTGTTCCCAAGGATGCAGTCCTACCTCCAGGTCCAGAGGGTGAGTAGCTAGACAATGAATCATGCGTACCACCTCTGACCACTATAGGCATACCGCTCGTCGGTAACCTCCTTGACGTACCCAAAGAACATTCGTGGCTTAGGTTCAAGGCATGGTCAGACCAATATGGACCACTCTTTCGACTAAATATAATTGGTCGCAATCTCGTCATTGTCTCAAGCGAGAAGATTGCGAATGACCTTCTTAGAGAACGTGGCAATCTGTACTCCTCACGCGAGCAGCTACCCATGGCGGCCCAGCTCATGTCACGGAACTTGAGACCGCTCTTCCTTCCCTATGGAGGTGAGTGAAGTACTGGGAGATACTCTTTCAGTGCTTACTGAATGGTAGATCTTTGGCGGCGAGGCCGTAAGGTCATGCACACCATGACTATGGCAGCCGCAGCCACCAGCTATCAGCCGACCCAAATTTGGGAGTCAGACCGGCTCCTATATGATCTCTTGCGGACGCCAGAGAAATACGAAGATCTTTTCGAGAGATATGCTGGAGCTCTTATCCTTCGTTTAGGATACGGCAAGAATGTTGATAGTGGCAACGAGTCCTACGCTCGAGACATTCTCAAAGTCGTACACCATGTCGAACGAGTGGCATCACCAGGGGCGTACCTTGTCGATACGTTTCCGATCTTACTATACCTGCCAGCTTGGCTGGCACCTTTTAAACGAGAAGCCGCGAGACTGCATGAATTCGAGATTGCGCTTTTTCGCAATCTACTTTTTGAGGTGCGTGAAAAGATGAGAGTAGGAAAAGCCCCCACGTGCTTTGCAAAGACGTTCTTAGAGCGACAACTAGAGTTCAATCTGTCAGATGATGAAGGCGCTTATGTTATTGGCACACTTTTCGAAGCAGGAGCAGGAACAACAGCAGCTGCCATGATGTCCTTTGTACTTTGCATGTGTCATTCTCCAGAATGGCAAAGAAAGATGCAAGAAGAGGTCGACCATGTGGTCGGAGAGGAAAGGATGCCCGACTTTACCGACATTCCTCGCTTACCAACTGTTCGAGCGGTCGCTAAAGAAACACTAAGATGGCGTCCCGTCACCGCCGGCGGTGTTCCGCATGAACTCATCCAGAACGATGTGTACAAAGGCTATTTCTTGCCAGCGGGAACTAACGTTCATCCCAATCAATGGTAAGAGATACAAAGCAGAGGGTGTGGCGGCAGATCCGTTGCTTGCGTTACATAATTCACGCGCCTACTGTAATGGGAGGCTAAGATCGCTATAGGGCAATCCACCGCGATCCTGAGCTGTATCCAAATCCTGACCAGTTCAATCCCAGCAGGTGGCTTTCACGGAAGTATCCTACATACCGCGAGCCTCTCGATAGGTATCCAAACCTCCAGAATTTCTCGGCCTTTGGATTCGGTCGACGGTTGTGCCCTGGCATACACATCGCAGAGAACTCACTGCACCTACTCATTGCACGAATGGCTTGGGCAACTGAGATTTCCAAGAAGCCAGGTATAGAGGTTCCGCTATATGATTATACCACCGGATTTAATGTGCAACCTAAGCCGTTTCTGTTCGATCTCCAGGCTAGAAGTTCGGCGCGACAAGCTATAATCAATCGGAGTTGGGAGAATGCAGAGCTGTAACATGTTAGCCTTCATAGCCATGATCGCTTGAATTAGAAAGCGTGGATTAATTCCAATTTTTAGCAGCGATAACCCTGATATTAGGAAGGTAATAGGTATTATCTATAAGCAATTCGTCTACGTCGTAGAAACCTGCGATCGGACCCCGTCTGCAATGAACTACACACGTAACTCCGAGGCACCCAAACAGCATGGCTTATGTGCATCATGTTGCGCACGATTGTGGTGAAGACGATGAATGCTACCTCAAGCGCGTGTATGAAGACAACGGGAGAGCGGGGGTCATCACCCAAGGGCCGAGGTCACCAGCGCGTCCAATGGCCAGGCGTCAACACCTCCAGTACCTTCTTATGAAGTCGCCACAGGACTCGCGCCACCCAGCACACCAGCGACACTCTCGCGAGATGCGCCTTTATTAGAAGACCCGCCTGACTACTCGCCTATCAACGAAAATCAGGCAGCTTTCATGATATACTGCACGTTTTTCCATACGCGAAATGGGCCTGCCTATCATTTATCTTTCCTACACAATGCGCATATCGCTAAACTGCGCATCCGCCGTCTTCAAGCCTAAGACATCGCGAAAAGTGCCATGGTGCACGTCCGCAACCAATGTCATGGCTTAGATCACCACCGAAGACGCCTCGATCCTTGAGTATACCAGGCGGCATCAACCGCACCATGCTGAACGCGGATGTTACGTGTCAAAGTTGCGTAGTTGACGAGATGCAGCCGAATGACACAACTTGGCGAAAGTATGCAAGACACGATCGCTGTGAAACTTCATACTCAATTCCGCTTGCTCCTGAGACCTCCAAGGTCTGAGACACAGAGCGTCAGGTACATTCCAAAGCTGCACACGCAATTTTGGACCGAGTTCTCATTGATAGTTGAGCCGGAATAATTCAACAGGAGGGAGAGAGCATACGGCGTACCTTGTATCTCCTCGTCTCGAGTAATTGGGCTGCTCAACAAGTATACGAAACGAGTCATATTGCTGGTCTCAAAGGGTTTTTCGATGTCCCTTGATCATCGACCCTAGTGTTTTCGGCAATCATGGCCTGACACAATACTACTTTGCGGGGACGGTACGTAGGTGTCCATTGAAACACAGACACTTCCTGAGAGCTTCTGCCGCATGTCTATAGGTTATCGTAAGTTTGTCGATATTGTGGATCACAGCAATCCCCTCCAGGCTTGCTGCGTGCTCGCTTGCAGCTTTTATTTCCTAGATGCCCGTTCCTTGTTCGCGGAGCGACGGGGAACCTAACCTGCGCGGACGCGAGCCGCCTGCGTAGCGCATGAGGAACCTGGTCCTAGAAGATGCATTCGAAAATAGGGACCTAGCACACATCGTCAGCACATTTCTGTTTGCATGTGCCCATCCATCGAGATTGGCGTCAGATGCTTTGTGCTGCTGGCAACATTATTAGCGTGGAATATGGAAGTATGGGTTTCTTCGCCTGGGGCAGTCTTTCCAACAGAGCGCGCTACTAGTTTAGGCTGTAGCCAGCTCCCCACATGTTCTCAATCTTCACCTAATCTTGCGCATGCGTCTTTTATTGACACTGTCATATGGCGATCACATCGCTCGACGGCGATATTGTAACATCTCGGACATGAGACTCCCAAGCACCACCATTGTTATGCTCTGGGCATGCGCTTTAACGGCCCGAGGTGTAAGTACCGCAGTTCCCCAAGCACTGGACGGCCTTTCTAAATGCGCGGTAAGTATCGTGATCGACGTATCGTGATCGACCCATAACGCAGCAACAACTGATTCTTGACACAGTTGAATTGTGTCACGAGCACACCATCTTCAGCAAATTGTAACCTGACTGATACGGCCTGCATGTGCACCGATACAGAGACGCAGGCTGCCATAGCGCAATGCGTCTCCTCGTCATGTACTGTAAAAGAGAGTCTTACTGCAAGGAACGTCACAACAACAATATGCCACGAAACACCTCGCACTGATTCGAGTCAACTCAATGCCATCAACATCGCCATGGTTGTCATATCCGCCGTCTTCGTCGCCTTGCTCATCGGGCACAAAATGGCTGGGCCGAGGAACTCGAGACTTTGCCTAGATGTTTTTTTCATAGTCCTAACTTTCCTCATCCTGCTACCGAACACCATCTGCGTCTCCGCAAAGCTCCTATCGCTAGGCTTAGGCCAGGATATTTGGACGTTGCCATTCAACGATGTGACCGAGTATCTAAGATTCTTTTACTGGGGCGAAGTTACCTAACTCGCGACATTGCCAGTAGTGAAGATGTCCTTTCTCTTCTTCTACAGACGCATATTCTCTAAACCAACGATTCAGCGTATCCTCACCGGAACCATCATCTTCAAGGCCGCGTGGGGACTTACAATTGTCTTGGTTGCTGTTTTCGCATGCACGCCCATCTCGTACTTCTGGCATCAATGGGATCATGAACACCAAGGACATCGCATAAGCATTAGTGCAATGAACTGGGCGAATGCCACTTTGAGCATTGTTCTCGACCTTTGGATGTTGGCTTTACCTTTATCGCAACTTGTCCACCTCAAGCTGTCAGCGGTCAAAGAATGGGGAGTTATCCTGATGTTCTGCCTAGGCATGCTGTGAGTCATACTAGTGGCATACTTTTAGCAGTGCTGATGCACTCCTAGAGCAACGGTTATCGCGATGTTCCGTCTCAAATTCCTCGCTATCGTTACGCATACGAATAACCCCACCTGGGATCAGCGCCATATCACGAAATGGTCCAATATTGAAATAGCCGTAGGAGTTGTGTGTGCCTGCTTGCCTTCCTTCCGCGTTATTCTAGTCCGCCTCTTGCCGAGCCTATATGGTTCAACCCATCAGAACAGACCAGGATCAATATGCAACGACGCACAACAGAGCATCCAAGTATAGAGCAGAGTCGCCCACTACCGTAATCGCTGTACATTAAGGTCTAGCATAGATACACTTAAGTATTTTGTACTACTAAGAACAAGATACAGAGTACAACAATCTTCGCTGATAAGTAATACTATTACTTTCTGGTCGTAAATAATCAGGACTGTTAGGCGGCTTAACAGCTTGGAAGTTGGATAGACCGCCTGGAGATTCTCCGCAGAATTCTAGTCTAGCATATTACCTAATCTTAGACCTGATTTCAATATGCTCTACACCCACTTTATCCGCTTCGTCATTCAGAGCATCAATTTCGGCCTGCACCAAGGGTATACCCGTCTTCTCTCGGACCTGTTGCTGCAACTGTTCGGGCTCCCCGGGAAAGTAGATGCGATCCACTCCGTCCGCCTTCTCAGCACCGACGATTCTGTTGTAGAGATATTGCATCCGTTCTCTAAAATCGTCGAGGCTCATAAACAGGTCTGGCTTGATCGCGACAAAGAAATGACCGACGTTAGAAGGCTTTGAAGGGTCATATGGGCCTGTCACATGCCCAGCGAAGGCGGACCCTGAGAGGACGCCCGAGAAGACATCCATCATAACCGCCAGTCCCGAACCTTTTGGCCCACCCATAGGTAGCAGTACACCACCATCAAGGGCAGCAGTAGGGTCTGTTGTAGGCTTGCCGTCCCGGTCCAGCGCCCAGTCGGCGGGTATCTGTTCACCTCTTCTCTTCGCTTTGTAGATTTTGCCACGCGCAGCAATAGAAGGTGCCATATCAAGGATGAACGGATTCTCCTTGCTGGGCGCGCCGCACGCTAGAGGCGACACGCCAAGCAGTATACTCTTGCCGCCCCACGCGGGCAGCGCGGGGCTAGAGTTTGTGAAGACCAGGCTCATCATGTCCGCGTCTAGTGCCTTCTGCACGACCCAAGCGCTCATCCCAAAGTGATTTGAGTTTTTGACACTGGCCATGCCAATGCCGTAGGTCTTTGCGGACTCGATAGCTGCGGCCATTCCTATATCTGCAGCCACGAAACCGAAACCATTGTTGGCATCGACCTGTGCTACTACGGGTGTGACTTGCTTCAAATTTGGCGTTGCAGAGCCATCGAGGACGCCTTGTCGTATCCGCTCCATGTAAGACGGCACTCTGTTCATGCCGTGGGTATCAACGCCGCGGAGGTCTGCTGCGATGAGGCATCGTGCAACTATCGAGGCATTGGTTGGTGTAACGCCGTTCCCCTTCAGTACCCTTTCGACAAAGTGTCGGGCTTCGCTTGCATTGACGTAGTGCTTCTCCGCTGCTGGGGACGCCTCTGCCATCGTGTGCATGAATCAGGAAATTAGTCGGAGAGGACGGATTGGATGCTCGAGGAAGGAAATGGAGGAAGGAAATGGAGGAAGAGCTCGAAAGGCTATTGTATCAAAGATGATTCAACACCTGTCCTTGATCGGCTGTACTCGTTCATTGATAGCATGGTCATGTCCGGACTGGTGCGGAGTGGGGCGTCCGTAGCTGAATGTCGGAAGCACTCCGCTCCGTCCTTGCTTCAACGGAGTGCCCCCGTCGCCGCTTCTCTGTTTCTCCGCCCAACATCGTACGCGTCGACGAAGTATGACTGACAACGAGAGTCGCCGTAACCCGCGCCTACGGCTTGCGTGTGCGCGGTGCCAACGCCGTAAAATACGCGTAAGTTAGAACAGTCAACGTGTTGGTTGACATCGAGCTGATGACCGCGGCAAAGTGCGATGGACAATACCCAACATGCAGCAATTGCAGGAAAGCTGAAGCACAGTGCGTTGACGGCGATAGCATCCGTCTGCGGACTGGGCCACATGACCGCAGCAACGCACCCAATCAGACGTCAATCAATCGACTGAGAAGGCGCATCACATGGTTGGAATCCATCATTCGCCAACGTCTTCCGGATGTCGATCTGTCGCGCATGCCACCGGCAGATGTTCGTGAAGGGTTCAGTGTTGAAGATGGTGCGGCAGCCGAGGGCAGCGGTTCAGAAGTGCCTCAAGAACAACGAGACACTCCCTTACCAAACGTCCCCCTCGTGCGGTCAGCCCAGGTGCTAGATCAACGTACTCATGAAATCGGATTGTTATGCGTTGACTTCAACGCAGACCAAAGGTACATTGGGCCATCAAGTGGCTACTTTCTTGCTCGCTTGCTGTTTGCAAACTCTCCAGCGATCGGTGAGCCGGAGCCAAGAGCGAGCAGGTTGGACACTGCGACTCAGTCGAGCATTAACGATCTCGTAAGCGCCGTTCACGGACCTTTGCCTCTACCGTCGAAACATGTCGCCATCCACTTGTGTCAGATTTATTTCGAAACGATCCAGCCGCAGTATCCCATACTGCACGAAGGGTCTTTCTATGCAGCCCTTGATCAGATTTACTGCCACGACGCGCTAGGGGACGCAGTCGGTGACGATGACCCATCCTCGCGCTTCCAGGTATATATAGTACTCGCTATCTCTGCAACGATCTCAGCCTGGAGAACGAAGCAGCGGGTTCCTGGCGAGTCATACTGCATTTCGGCCTTGAGGTATCTGGACCGCATCAGCGTTGGGACTTCGCTTGTAGGCCTGCAGTGTATGCTGCTGCTACTCATATTCACCATGTACAGCCCGCACATGCGACTTAGCGTATGGCACTTGAATTACCAATGTCTAGCTGCAGTCGTAGAATTAGGTTTGCAAAGACAGGTTACGACGTTGACAGGCATCTCACTTCTTGAACAAGAACTGCGAACTCGCATCTTCTGGACCGTCTTCACCTTGGACAGGACGATTGCAAGTATGATGGGCCGGCCTATCGGTCTGCGCGATGAAGCCTGTGACTTGAGGGTAGGCCCATTGCCCAACAAGACTCAAAGAATGTTACTAATCCGCCAAGCTACCGCACCTCCTGGGTGATTCCGACTTAGTCCAAGATCCACGCAACGTCGAGAGACGAAATTGCAACATGGCTGCGTCGGTGCACTTGTTTAAGCTCGCAAAGCTCAACTCAGAGATCAAATACGTAGCTAACAGCATTGTGCGTGATGTACCTTCATACGCCTATCCGCCGATTCATGATGTCTCAACTTGGCAGAGCGGGATGCTGCAGCAGTTGGATGACTGGGCTACTGCGATCCTGCAGATGCAATCGCCGAACGAGTTCATAACCGTAACCTCCGAACTTCGCTACCTCTCGGTCAAGATGCTCCTCCTCAGACCAAGCCCGGCGATTCCCAATCCTACTAGTGTTGTCTTGACAACTTGTCACGCATCAGCACGGCGTTCGCTGCAGCTGTACGAAAGTCTTTACAAGAAAAACCTCATTGTCCATGACTGGATCACCTTACACGGCGTAGTTTTTAGCACTATAACGCTCCTGTATTGCACGAGGGCCGTGTCCGAAATCGCGCAGAAGGTGGAGTTGGAAGAGCTCATGGAAGATATGAGCGTCAGCCTGAGCATTCTCAGCGCAACTGGCGAACATTGGTCTGGTGTCAAGCGTGTGCGTGATATCTTGGAGGATGTGGGCAAATCAACGATGCGCTGGTTGAGGCGAAGCTATCAAACATCTGCTCGAAGGCAAACGCTGGGACAAGAGCAATCGAGTGTCCACTTGCCACCGACAGTTGTCGAGGACGCTAATCAAACCGAGACGCTCATTACCGGGGAAGGTATTCACTACAATCTGCCAGAACTGGCACCAAATCTCGACTTATCTCCAGGCATACAATTCGATCACAGCCTGTTTCCAGAGTTGCAACAACATCAAGAGCCATTTGGGGACACGGCCAATATCGACGAAATTATGAGACACCTGTTTAACGATTTGATTCCATTGGGACAAAACGTCTATTGATGTCCCTCCCCACGCGCCACATCTGGACCTGACGCCGTCAAGAAGTCGAAATCCGCTCCCTGGTGTGCTTGATTCACTGTACGTAGGTACAACCCACGGTAGCCTCTTGTGTGGCTATGAGATGCCCTTCCATTCGTTTCGAGACACGATTTCCTTACTACTATACGTTTCTCGATTTCTTCCTCTGCAACACAAAGCTGCAGCAACCTATTGGCAACGTCACACTCGATCACATCGCCGTCCTGGACAATACCCAGCACAGAATCGGGATCTGATGACTCTGGGGATATATGCAGTCCGATTGTGCCTCCAGCAGTACCGCTCATTCTACCATCGGAAAGACGTAGCATATCTTGAACGCCCTTTTCGCTAAGCTTGCGTGGGATGGGAATCAAGCCTGCCTCGGGCATGCCCGGGTTGCCCACGGGTCCAATGTTCTGGAGTACGAGGACGCTGTCAGCATTGACATCCAGCTCAGGGTCATCGATTCTTGCTGCAAGGTCTGCGGAATTTGTAAAGACGACAGCTCTACCGCTGTGCCGCAACAGTCTCCGTTCCTTGGAAGCGCTGGCCTTCATAACTGCACCGCCAGGAGCCAGATTGCCACGAAGGACAACCAGCGACGATGCTGGATAGAGAGGCCTACTCAATGTGTACAAGCAATTTGTCGGACTGCTACGAGGCACTGGTATGTAAGGCGCAGAGTAGATTTCTTGCCCCAGAGTCTTGCCAGAGACCGTCATTGCGTCCAAGTGTAATAAGGGTTTGAGCTCATGGAGCAAAGCGAGCATGCCCCCTGAGTTGTGGAAGTCGGTCATGTAGTTCTCTCCACTTGGCTTGAGGTCAACTAGAAGCGGTGTTCGACGTCCGATTTCGTCGAACGTGTTCAAATCGATAGTGCCTGCAACTGCTGGATGTCGACCAATGATTGCCATCAGGTGAACAACTGCGTTCGTCGACCCTCCGATAGCCTGCAAGACTGTGATAGCGTTGAGGAATGACTCACGCGACAGGAGTGATTGTGGAACACGCTTTGTCGCTGCCGCTTCCACAGCAAGCCTCCCGCTCTCTTCTGCAATGCGCAAGCGTGCCGATGAAACTGCTGGAGCAGTAGCACCCTTGAAGGGCATCATGCCAAGAGCTACGAGAATGCAGGCCATTGTGCTTGCTGTTCCCATTACACCACAAGTCCCTGCCTTTGAACGTTATCTAGTGTCTGCGCTGGTCGAGCTCAAAACTTACAGTTGGAGCGAGTTCATCGTTAATGGCTGAGATGTCTTCGATGTCAATCGTGCCAGCGCGAAAATTGGCCCAATTATTCCTGCAGTCAGTGCATGCGCCAATCCGGACGCCCTTGTGGCTTCCTGGCATCATCGGGCCGGTGACAAGGTGTACAATGGGCTTGTTCGCCGAGATACCACCCATCAGTTGTGCAGGAGTCGTTTTATCACAGCCTTTCTGCCATGTCAGATGCGTCTAGCCTGAAGAGAGCGACTGATACTGGGCACGAACCTCCAATGAGCACAACAGCATCGCACGGCTGTGCTCGGACCATCTCCTCGGTGTCCATGCTCATCAAGTTTCTTAAGAACATGCTTGTGGGGCTCGAGAAACTCTCGTGAAGGCTGATTGTCGGAAAGTCGATAGCAAGGCCTCCAGTGAGCTGCACTCCTCGCTTGACAGCTTCGATCAACTGAGGAATGTTGGCGTGACACTATGCTGTCAGCGTCGCAGGTTGAATCAGAGGGAGCACACCCACTGGGTTGAAACTGCTGTATGTATTGACGACACCGATGATCGGTCGAGATAGCGCATCCTCACTGTACCCAAGGGCCTTGATGAAGACTTTGCGCAAGAACAAGGAGAAGTGCGCATCTCCGTAAGATGTCAGACCTTGGCGAAGGCCGCTTGCCGAGGCAGGAATTGGGTTGTCGAGGTTGTAATCGGACGCTGCGATATTCTCGTTTGCCGCCATGGTGCGGTAGACGCGGATCAGAGGGATACAATATCCGTGGGTATACGTAGCAGTTATTAGTTCCTTAAATTTGCCTTCCGATGCGCGCATGCGGGGAGAGCCCGCGAACATGTCCGGACCGGAGATTGTCCGCTCATCGGCAAAGTCAGGCCCGCTGTGCTGGTACAAGAGGTTGTGTCAGTGTCAGACATCAGCTGGAGTTGTTATCATCAAAGCACGCCAGTATGCTCAATCTTGAAGGGAAAGTCGCTCTTGTCATCGGTCTTGGTCAATCGGGCGGTGATGGATGGGGCATCGGTGCGGCTTGCGCCGTGCTTTTCGCTCGCCACGGAGCCAAAATCTTTGGGGGAAACCGGACCATCGAGTCGACACACAAAACTCGGAAAACAATTCAGGACGAAGGAGGCATATGCCATGTTGAGGCGATCGATGCAACCGATTCGAGGTCGGTGAAACATCTGGTCGATGCCTGCGTCGCTAAGTATGGTCGGATCGACATCCTGCTCACCAACGTGGGCCAGTCTCAGCCTGGATGTCCGGCAACGATGGAAGAGTCCGTATGGGACTCGCAAATGGACCTGAATCTGCGGAGCGTGTACCTCGCCTGCCATTACGTTCTACCCATAATGGAAAAGCAAACCACAGGGGGCGCCGTTGTGTGCATCTCTAGCGTCGCCGGCATGCGCTACATCGGCAAGCCTCAGATTGCATACAACACTACCAAGGCCGCGATACTGCAGTTTGTCAAAGCTACGGCCGTCATTTATGCCGATAAAGGCGTACGATTGAACACCGTGGCACCAGGGCTGATGGACACACCGTACACGAAGAGCATGGCAGTCAGATATGGGAAAGACTACCAGCAATTCAAGGAGACAAGGGATAAGCAGGTACCGATGGGCAGGATGGGCGATGCATGGGATGTTGCAAACGCTGCGCTTTTCTTAGTCTCGGACGAGGCGAGCTATATCACGGGTCAAAAGATTGTAGTGGACGGGGGAATAACGTCAAGTACCGGTAGGGCGTAGAGGATAGAAATTGTCGCTAGAGCTTATCGCTATAGTTTCTCGCTAGACATGGCAGATTACACGAACATCTGCCAGTATATTCCAGCATGCCTCAGCCATCATTCCTTTTCCTTTCCTGATTTTCAGCGATACAAGCAGATATCTCGCTGAAGTCTTTCCATATCATCTCCCGTTTCCATTCGTGTTATTATGATATCCAAGGCCGCAAGGCTCTTAGGCAAGCGCTCCGAAGCGGTCAACGTAAGTGCATTTGGAAATGTCTCGATAAATCGATATGGAAAAGGGCTAATCTCCTCGGATGGGGCCGGAAGTCCCACCTATCATGCCCTTCGCGACAAAATGGCACATGTACTCATCACCCTCGTCAACCTCGAAGTCGAACCTGGTGATGTCCTCCTTGTATGGCCATAGATATTCACTGGTGACTCTGCGATACCTTCAGTAAGTTTACATTTCTGTCACACTCATCAATCTTACCGGTGATGCTCTGGGCTTGCCTGATACTTCTCTAATCCTTTACGATCCTTATGGAAGCTCAGCAGAGCAAATTCGTAACCTTTGCTTCGCTCAATGGGATCCGTCACGGACGGGCCGCCAACGAGTAGTCGATTGTCCAACACACAAGAAAGACTTTTGAGCGACTTAAGTTGAGCGACAAAATCAGCTTTATGGGTCGCCGACACGTCAGACTTGAACTTGAACAGTACTTTCGCGAGTTAGCAATGCCTGAACAATTCTAGATCGTGTTAGCCAGGTAGCACTAACCGATATGCACTACGGTCATTATGGACAATACAGGAAGAGCGCAGAGTACGGAATCGGTCAATTGAGAGTATGTGTTGGAATGAATATGAACAGAGTTTCTCAAATACATGTGATCCTAGAATGAAGACCGTGGGATTGAGTGCGCACGTAGCGGGTCTGCCTGGGGGACGTTGCGGTGGGATGTGCAGAAACTTACGGATCGGAAGCGGAGAATGTCCGCAGGTACCGCACCGCCTCACAGCAATCCACTGCAGTGCCAATCAACCGTGAGAATCGAGGCACTCTCGCTTTCGATGATGTATAGCGTTTGTAGTTTTTCGCCGCCCCATGTCATATTGGTTGTTCCCTTCCCTACGTGCCCTGTTGTTACGGTGCACAGCGGGCTTCCATCGTTTCTGTGCACGAACAGACGGCCGAGTGTAGAATGAGCGACCAAAAGGTTGCCTTCTTCATCAATTGCAAGACCATATGGCCCGCCGATGCCAAAATAGTGTGAGAACCGACCAGTGCGCTGCACACTGCCATCTTCGTACAAGTGGGCTAGCCAGACACTGTTATCGCGAGTCATGGCGACGAATAGGCTTGATTGTGTGGCGTCGAGGACAAGGCCATTGGGGGAAGGGCAATTCCGTAGGAGAACATCAACGCAGCCATGAGGTTTGATCCGGTACACCCGACCTGATGGGTCTTGAAGACCGCTCATGCCTTGATCAGTGAACAGGATGCTGCAATCGTGTGCAACTACCAAGTCATTGGGACCTTTCCGTCGCTCTCCATTGAAACGGTCCATGACTATATCGAGCTGCTTGCTCTCGAGATCAAGCGCCAGGATTCCCATCTTGAAATCAGCAATCAACAGGCGGTGGCGTTGCGGTTGCCAGGCTAGCCCATTTGGCTCACCATCGTACTGGAGGACCAGACTCCTAGCTTGCGAAGTCAGGTTCACGGAAAGAACCCGACCATATGGTATGTCCGTCAGGTAGAGGTTACCGTTGACTATGCAAGGACCTTCCAAAAAGGAGTCAAGGGATCGGCCACGGTTTTGGTTCCTCGAGTTCTCGGAAGTGCCTGTAAGAGTTGTGGTCAGGGCCAAGGAGGAATCACATAGAGTATGAAGAGATAGGGAGGAATTAGACGTAGAGGTGTACTTAGACGAATCGCTGCCCTTCTTTCTACAAAAGAGGGACAGCTCTATGTATGCAGGGGGGGGAAATATTAGGCTATAGGGAGCTAATGCGGCTCCTAGGCGCTAGTTTAGTGCAAATAGGCACCTCGCCTAACAATATCCCTCCTCTTAGACTAGATTAGCTTAATCTAGTAGAGTTTCTAGTATTAGGTACTATATATATTAGGTTTCCGACTTTTACTAGCAAAGTGCCTAAAAACTAGTCTATGTATAGAGAGCCTATACGGGAATAACAAAACTTTTAATAGTAAAAGTGTCCGCCTTTAATAGTAAAAGTACGCTAGCCTAATAGCTAAAGTATCCTTATCTACTTCTACTATTAAACGCAATTCTATCTACAATAGGCAATATAATTAAAGTATTTAGAGATTTAATTAGCTAAGAAACTCTAAAAATATAATATTTAATTAGATATATAGAGAGAACTCTACTAATTAAAGTATAATATAGATCTAATTGCGCTATAACTTTATAGTCTAGTGTAGAAATATCTACTATATTAATTATACTTATTTTTATAAAAATCTAACTATAGTGTATTAAGTTATATAATAAAATATAGCTAGGTTATAGTATTTTATTAGAGTTAGCTATATATACTATAAGGTTAGAGTTTTAAATACTATTAATACTATTAGAGAGTAGTCTAATAGGTAGAGTAAGGTATACAGTCTATACTAAAGTTAATAATAATACAAATTATTATAGAGAAAATTTCTAGAGTAATACCTATAAGTAAATAAAAGATAATAAGTAGAAGTAAAGGCTCTATTTATATATATAGATATTTGTAGTATTTATTATATAATAGAGTAGTTTTATATTATATTTAAGTATTTACTAAAATACTATATTACTATTTATAAGAGCTATTAGTAGAGTATTATTAAGTTCTAGCTAAAGACCTATTTAAATAGAAAGTACTAAGAGTATATATAATAGACGTAGTAGAATATTATTAAGGTAGTCTAATAGAAGAGGTTATTGCAGAATTAGGCTATTACCTAAGTAGAAGTAGTATATCTTATAGTAGACTACGTACTATTACTATATTTACCTATATATTAAAATAGACTTTATTACTAATATTATAGGTATATTAATTATAGTATTAACTAGATCTAAGAGTATTCTAAGTAGAACTATAGCTAAGAGAGTTAGTTAAAAGTAAAATACGTATTAGATAAGTAGTATATATAAGTAACTATATTATACTAGAAACTCTATAATACTAATAAACTAGGCAAATTATTTTAAGTTACGAGTAAGGTAGAAGATTCTAGAGTACCTAATAATATAGATACTATACTAGTAGAAGGAGTAATATACCTAATATATATACTACTATATATAAAGAGGTAAGAAGAGAAAGGTAGAAGCTTAAAGTAAAACTTTTAATATATTATTTTTGTAGGTTTTCTAAGGTTTCTAAGTAACTAAAGAAAATTTGTATATACTATTGTGTATTGTTAAAAATTGTAGGTTTATAAGTAGAGGATACCTATACTACCTATCTCTATAGATATTAGGTTTCTAACTTTTACTAGTAAAGTGCCTACTGCATAGGCTTAATTCCTTGCCTGCCACTGCGCAGGTGGCTGCCACTGCTAGGAATATCAGTGGCAGCCACCGCGCCAAGGCTATAACCTTAACCATCACAACTTGATCAGCTCTAGGACCTGATCAGAGAAGATTACTTGCACAAATTTTATATCTACGTCCACTTATCGCGACATCTATACCGTACGCTGGAGTCTCCAATATCAACCGCTTTAGTACGCTGCCCAGCAACCAGTACTCCACACTCCCAGCTTGAACCCCATGCTGTAGGTGATAAATTTGCAGACGTTAGACACATATAAGTGCGTACAACACTGCCAATCTGCCAGTTAACTCGTAGTACCTTTGCACGGGATAGCAGCGCCTTAGGAGGATTATCAACTAGTGTAGCGTCTAGAAACTTCTCCTCCTCACTGCCAGGACTAACTTCAAGACTGAAAAGGTCCAGCCGCCTCATGCAGTTTGGTGCAGTTGAAGCGCTCTGTGCAGAGGGAAATCTGATGCGGAACGCATAGCCCCTTCGCTCGTACGTAGGTATTATTCCATGACTGTAGTATTGCCCTTCAAGCGCAAACCAAAGCTGAGCTCGAAAGCGCTCTGACATGCGACCAAGCGACGATGTAGCATACTCCACGTCAATCTTGGCCCCGGCTGGCGGCGCACAGTTGAGTTCGTTGACTGCAGTTGCCAGGCTCAAGAAACCTGAGAAGGGGTGCCTCGCGTCCCTAAACTTGTCAGCAATTTTCCATAACCACATGCGTCTAATACTCACCCTGACCAGATAAAGCGGTAGGGAGCACAGGCCGCGAAGTCGTACTGCAAGATTCGTTTCTGGATGTCCAGTGGTACCGCCATTGCTTCCAGATATCTGCGCAGCTCTCGTTGGAAAGCGACCTCATTGTCTGCTCTAGGCACAACACCCTGCTTCTGCAGCGGCAGGTCGATCATGAAAACAAAGTTGTCAAGAGATTGCCCTGTCCCAGACAGCAGCTGTCCGCACGAGGGTGCAGGGGCACCCCAGTCCGTGCGTCGAAGGTTTCCTGTCGGGATAGCTATTCGCATCGTACCGTCCTTTCGGAAGAGGAGCATAAGCTTTCCGTGTGCACAACCTCTGGCATTGCGAGGGGGAAAGTGCCAACGCTGCGTGCTCAACGTTCCACGAGGAGCTCGCTGCGCTTGCATCGCGTAGGAGTCTCGCCCTCTGTTATCCGCAATGAATGTGGTGTTGACCCAACCAAGGCCAACCTCACTAAGCAGCCAATGGATGTCCCATGCGAAGGAGCTGACCACCGCCTCATCAAGCGTCGGTACGTCCAAGACTTCCGGTAGCGTAATATCGTTTGGTCGAACGTGGCCCAGAACTCGAACGCGCTTGAAGACACCGTCCAGGTACTGGGCGCTGGATTGTGCGTGGCTCTCTTTTCTTGCGCGCTTTATTGACAAAAAACGTATGCGAGGACACGGGGTGTCCTCCCGGGCTCTCTTGCCTGGGCGGCTCGGCGTTGCTCTGGCGCATCTCAGCGGCAATGACGTGTAACAAGGGGTTGGTGTTTGCTTTAGCTCCTGCGCGTCGCTCTCCTCGCTGTCCGACAACGTTAAGTCAATTGTATCCACCATTTGGTGGAAGTTATATTCTACAGTAAATGTCAGCACTATACATGTGCTTCTAGGCGCCAGCTCATACTCAGCCGCGCAGCCATTGTGTCGCTAGGTAGTAGCAATTGTGTTAAAGCTCGTCGCAATTCACAATAGTTTATCGCAGATTGTAATAGACCGTACTAGCTAGTGCGCTCGTTCCTGCAAAGTACAGAATCGCAAAGTGCAGGATTGCAAAGTATAGGATTGCAAAGTACAGAATCGTAGAGTACAGGATCGCAAAGTACGGGATTGTAAAGTACAGGATTAGAATGTATAGGATTGCAAAGTACGAGATCAGAATATACGCGATCAGAAAGTACAGGATCAAATCTGCATGTTGATGCATTAACTGAATTTATGCCCCAACAAAGTAGGTATACGTCTGTGCGTTGCGCGGCGTCAGTGGCAGCCACTGCAGTCTCCAAAGCGCGCTAAAGCTTACAGTGGCTGCCACTGATGCCCCACTTGCCGCAGGCATGCGCTAATCTAAACCTAACCTGCTCTGTCTAGCCACACCCCTAACGTTACACTAGGAATGTCTGTTATTCGTTCGTTACATACGTGCAATGTACTGAGATCAGCTCCTAGACCTAGGAGATCAGAAGCGTATACGACAGCGTAATACTTCAACTCCATCTGCATCTAGTACTTCATAATACATTGATTTTATCAGCACACGCCATCTGTCCATGTATCCACGTTAACACACGATGGGATAGTACACTATCTCTTCATACAGTGCCGCCTATTCACAGAAATCTGTGTCAATCGCCATCTACTATCTAGCCTACATAAACGCCCCTAACTTCGGCATCCCAACACGAGTAAAGCCTTGCTCTGTCAGCTGCACCAACCACTCAATTAGACGAGACGTTTCCATTCGGTCAGGCCCCTGCCCAACACGGAGTTTAACCCTGAAGTAATTCAGAACGTCCATATCATCCCTCCTAAGTCGCAACTCCTGCAATCGACATTTGTGAAGCTCTCTAGTATGAGGCGCAAGCTCAGTGCAAAAAACCCACGCGTCCATCACTATATGCGCCCACCGCTTTGAGCAGGGTGGCCTCCCATCATCCGTACATAGTAGCTGCGGCATTTTACACACATTGCAGCCAGAGTAGAACGGCATACGATAGATGGGGTTCAAAACCGCCACTCGCTCTGTAAGACTTCTCCGCGCCAGGCTCCCACGCAG